>JAFVLL020010056.1:0-13859 GCA_021397915.2 Tor tambroides | reverse complement strand
CTATTTGTAAAGCACAGTAACCACAATGCTTTTTGTGAAGTGATTATAATTCAATATTTTTTGTCTTGCAGTTACGTCAGATCACATACTCCACAACAACCTGTAATCCAACAGCTCTTTTAAGAAGCCATCTCTTGTACTCCTCTCTCTCTCTCTCTCAGCTTTTCCTTTCCTATTTTTCCAAGCTGTAATCCATGATTCATTTACACATAGTTTTGCTCTCTCTCTTTCTGTGGTTCATCATGGCCTATTTTTAAAACTCAGAATCAAATTCTGACCAGTTCTGTCAGAAAGCTGCTAGAACTTGAACTCGACGCTCCCAGAAGCTGACAAGGAGGCAGAACAAGTCCTTCAAAGGTTCAACCCTTCACAGGTAATGTTGAACACATTTAGTTATAACCAATTTGCTTTAATGAACGCATCCTTGTTTTATGTGTTAATAATAACTTTCCTTACAGTCCTTCCTCTCAAATATTTTGGTCACAGATCATTTTAACACACTGTCTCAACATGTGTATATTTCTCTTCATTTCAGCTGAAAGGGATTTGAATGGGATTTGAATTTGGCCATGCTGTGCGTTTACGGAGAAGACCAAAAGCTGCAAAGGCAAACACTTCCAATGGTACGTCTGTGTTGGTCTGAGCACCCTGACTGAACTTTACTGCAGTTACATTTTGCACAACATGTGATATTTCTTAAACTTTGCTTTACATACACTGTAAAAAATTTCCGGGATTTCACAGCATGCAACTGTAATATTTCACAGTAAATTACATTATTATCACTTTACAGGCTTTAACTGTGACTTTCACAGTATAATACCATATTCGGGAATTTTACTGTGAAAATAATGTAGATGGAGCAGTCACAGGAAACTACTGTGAATTCCTTCCCGCCTCCGCGCGCTGTTTCGTCTGACTGAGCTCTCTCATCTCCTCCATTTTCTCATCAGAGTTCAACGGATTCAGCGGTAAGTGTTGAAATGTAAAATTAAATGCCTTTTTTATGATAGTTTATGTAATTTAAAAGTATTAAGGAAGCAGAGTTAGTTGCAGGTACTGTTGTCACGTTGTTAGCGGTTAGCTTACTTGTGTAGGTTTGAGTGCCCCAATTTTTTAAACTATAAATAGACATTGGTTGTAGTAATTGTATCGTATTAAGTTAGTAGCTAACTGTGAGACATTAGTTAATTTTTGGAGCCTCATTTCGAAAAAAAAAAATCATTCTCAGCTTTTCTTAGTGCTAACAGCAATCTCTTTCCCTTATTAACGTTAACTGGGCTTCCCCTGCCGCGTGTGTGATACGAAGCAGCCTTTGTCTGCTTCATCAACTGAAAAATTAAGTGCATACATGGGCGTTTCTTCAACTGGGGGCACTTTTAGCCTTGTGAAGTTGAATAAAAATAACTTGTTCAAAAGTCACTTGTAACAGTCTCATAAGTTTAAATAATTTGTCTATTTTCAAGGTCAGTAAGAGGAAAAAAATTAGATTATAAGAGAAATTGTTAATATTTTACATTTTTCCGACCTGAAATGAACAAATGTCATTTCCACCACATCTCAATATACAGCTGTTATTTAAATATAGAATAACTTATGCCACTCAAGAATTGTCTAAGATCATTTTTGTAACTAGTTTTACCAGTTTTTCCACAATGTACAATAATTATACATTTGTCAATGAGATAAATTAACTGCCCTAAGGACCAAATGCTGAACTGTACACCTGTCACTCTGAAATTTAATATTGGTTTGGATAAGAGCTTATTAGAAAATAACTTGAATTTTTATATTAAGTAGGGCATGATCTAATAAACTGTGGATACATTTTTAATGTGTGATGAGAACTTTTTAAATATTTTTAAAAAATGTGTGGTGATGAAAATGACAGGGTGGTGGTGGAAATGACAGGGTGTTGTGGAAATGACATTGAATTAACGTGAATGTAGAGAAACAGCAGAGATATTTATTAGAAAAAGTCTTAAACTCATCACACTCATTAAACTCAATTCACAAAGTCATTAAACATATAAATTGTACTTTGTAACCATAAATGTCATTTCCACCAGAGTCATTGCCACCACACTGCCTCTGTGGTGGAAATGACATTTCTGTAGTTTTTTGTGAAAAAATGGAAGGTAGCTTCACTGATTAGCTTTGAATTAATACTTAGCATTTCATGTATGCAAAATACTCTTCTTTAACTTAAAATTCTTAGCTTTTTAAAAACACCCTTGAAGGTACAGCATGTTTGGAAATGACATAGAATAAATATATTAACTGTTCAAACAATATTTACCTTGATTTTTCTTCATTTGTTGTTGATGAAAATTTCAATTCCCTCCATGTCCAACATGTGCTCTGATGTGACTGAACATTTCAGTAGAAACCACCTAAACAATCTTTCACACAAACTTTTTAAAGGAACATTACAGTATATTTTGTATAAAAAGTAATATTATTAGTGGTCTCAGATTAAATACTATAATGTATTTTAATTATTTTACTAGTGCTTAATTCAGGTACATTAATAGTTACAAGATATGTCATGTTTTTAAACTGTATTTTCATTGTTGAACTTTAAAAGTCTGGGTGTGCGATAAAGAGAAAACAGTGATTTTGACACCTATAAGGAGGTTGAAAAGTATGAAAAAATCATAACAGAAAAGTAGTAAAAAGTTATTAAGGTGGTTTTATTGTTAGTCTGACAAAGAAAGAGGAATTAGTCCAAAATTATATGTATTTTTAAAAATATGACCAAAGAACATAAAAGTGCCCATAGTCTAAGAATCACCCATATATGTATATATGTATATATATATATATATATATATATATATCTGATAGTGCATGTAATTTAAAAGTATTAACCAAATAGTTAGTTGTAGGTTCTGTTGTCACGTTGTTAGCGGTTAGCTTGCACTTGTGGGTTTGAGCGCGCCATTTTTTTTAACCATAAACAGACGTTGGTTGTAGTAATTATACCGTATTATGTGTGGTAACGTTAGCTAACTGTGAGACATTAGCTAATTTTTTGGAGCCTCATTTCGGGGAAAAAATGTCATTATCTCTTAACTTTAGCTTTTCTTAGCGCTAACAGCGATCTCTTTCCCTGTGTAGGTTCTCTCCACAGAGGTGACCACTCGGGAATAAAGTTGTATGTAAGGTAAGATGGCCTTATGATCGTTATTATCAACCAGAGAAATTATAGTGTCGTGGATTATGGCAAAGGTAGGCTATGTTCACACTTGGTGTCTTTTTTGAAGCTGCCAGCGTCTGTTTTACATTATAGTCCTATGGAGTAAACTGTTTTCAAAAAAGTCCTGAGCGCTTTTTAAAACGCCACCGCCGGCGTCTTTTTTCTGCAGCTCAGAGCGTCTTTTCAAGTTGAAAAAAGTTTAACTTTTCTGAAAAAAAAAACGCCCTACCTCAAGCGCCTTTTTGACAGCTGACCAATGACAAGCGAGTGGTGAGTCGTTTCCATAACAACAAAAACAACGAGAAAAAAGGAGTATCCAACCGGAGCTCCTGGACTAAATTGTTGGAAGCACCATTCAGTTTCCTCCCCCGTATAATGGTGTGAACCGACATTACCCTCCCCGTTAACTTCAAAAGCCGACATGTCTGCAGTACACAGCGCTAGGCTACCGTTGCAGCTGTTGTTATCGGCTGCTGTTTGTAACCAAAACGCTGCCAGCTTTTTATTTTACTAAAAAAGCGCTCGTCAACTTTTTGTAGTCAAAAAAGACGCCAAGTGTGAACACGCCCGTAGAGTAAATTCATCTAAAATGAGTAACGTTAACTGGGCTTCTTCATATTTTTCTTCCCTGCTGTGTGTGTGTGTGTGTGTGTGTGTGATACCGAGCAGCCGTTGTCTGCTTCGTCAACTGAAAAATGATAAATCGATAAAGGTAAGGGATTATTTGTGCGCAAATTTTGACTGTGCTACCATAGGTACAGATTATTAACAGTCGAGTCTTATTGCACTCTTATTCTATTGATATATTATTTTGCAGCCTTGTGCTACAGCTACAGCCACTGATGGTTAAGGGACTGTGATGCTACTAAGAACCCCTAGCTTGCTTGATTGTTCAAGGTAATGTACGTGAGCCTGTTGGATTTACAACACGTGAATTCATCCATTTCTTCTGAAAGACATGAAAGTGAGTGGTAAACAGGAAGAATAGAGTGAACTTTATTTGTAGGCTACATACAAGCGTTTGACGTGAAAAAAAAAATCAATTATGTTTGAAAGGTTTAGCCTATTATTAGGCTACTGCTGTTTCAATTTACATAGGTGTTTCTTCTTTTTCTTGTTGTTGTTGTTATTATTATTATTATTATAAGTGATTTAAAGTGATTGTGTATTTTAAATGTCTAAAACTTTAAATATCCTAAACATTATGTGGATGAAAACACTAACAAGCGCTCACTAGCGAGTCCCTCTCTGGCTCAGTGCCAAAAGCTGCGCTAATCACAGTGTGATCATACATGCTTTAGTAACCAGCCTATATTGATCAGAACTCTTTTTTTTTTTTGGAAGGTAAAGACTTGCCGAGTCACAGGGCTCAAGTCCAAGTCAAGTCTCGAGTCATTGTTGTCAAAGTCTAAGTCGAGTCGCAAGTCTTCTTTGATTATGTCGAGTCAAATCACAAGTCCTCAAATTTGGGACTCGAATCCGAGTCAAGTCATACGACTCGAGTCCACAACTCTGTGTAAAACTGAAGAGTAATGATTAGGATGAAAATTCAGCTTTGATCACAAAAATAAAATACATTTTAACATCACTCACTCATGTTTGGATGTCAAAACCTTCTTTGACCCGCGGTTGGTTCATAATCAGTTAGATTACGCTAACCAAAATGTCCTTGCACACAATAATGGATCAAAAACAATGTACAATGGCAATTGAAAATTTATTTTCAGTGAACAGATTAAACATACAAATGCATTTACAGTATTTATCAGATGGTTTTATCCAATGTGACTTTCAAATAGAAGCATTCAGTTCTCATATGTCCGTACACAAAAGTCAACCACAAAATTAACCATGGTTTAACTATGACTGTTGTAGTAAATTCATGGTCTTACTACAACATAGTAGTAAACCTAGTAACTACAAACTTTACCATGGTTTCAAACACTATGGTTACCACTATGGTTACCACAGTTTTACTCCAGCTTTACTAAAATATTAATATAGTAGAACCATGATATCAAACGCCGGTTTTGAGGAGGAAAAAAAAACAGTTACTACAGTTATGGTTACTAGTTTTACCATAGTAAAAACATGGTTAACTGTTATAAGGGTACAATGGTTTTCACAATCAAAGCTGCTTTAGAAAATGCATATTTCAAGGTTACAATAATAAAAACAATCCTTTAAACAACCAGAGGTGACTGTGACTCAAAGGGGAGCATCTTCTGGCAACAAATTAATGTCCGTATGTCAATAACTCTAAGATAATACAAGTTATGTGTTCAAAGTCATGTTCAGTTAAACAGACAAACATTAAAGGGTAAGTTTGGTGAATTTAAATCCACTTTACGCTGTCACAAAGTCTGTAATATGTAAATGAGCAATATTAGGATAATGCAAAACATTATTTGGCTGACAAATAAATGGGGATATTTCATGGAACTCAGAGAAAGATTAAACATTGTTCGTTCACATATATTACCATCATAGTAACAATACAAAGTGGGTTGAAAATCACTCAACGTATGCTTTAAGGCAATGATTACAATACATAATATTTGTCAGGTTGGTATGTTCATCTATAGTTGCCATCATCTGGAGTGCTTCATAGTCGCTAATGTCTGAAGTCTACAAATGAGGTGGATCATTTCAGTAACAATGGGATGAGCGTACAGAGATAGTTCAAGTTCAAGTTGAGCTTTATTGTCATTCCGCTACATGTGGGGGCATACAGTGGAATGAAATTTCGTGCCTCACAGGACCACGGTGCTACATAAATACAGACATACAATAATGAAGTAAAACACTATAAACCTATACACAACTAACCTGCTGACAGATTTTGACTAAGTATACTATATATAAAGGTTTGCCCTATACAAACTAAAGATAAAATATATAAAAAAATAAAAATAAGAAATACAAACTATACAAACTATACGAATGCTTCACATAAATACTGTACATGTGCAGAGAGAAACATTGTGAGTCAAGCAGCTGGCTGGGGAACAGTACAAGATGATTTGTAGTGCATGAGCATGTAAACATACATATAATTGCTGAGTCTTTTGTAGGATTGTGTATACACAGCAGTGTGTGAAAAAGTGTCTAGTGCGCATAGAGGAGAGTGTGTTACTACAGGTGGTTTGTACAGGCCCACTCACCTGTGTGTAGCACACTTTGAATTGCACAGAAAAGTTTCATACAGTCTGTTCTTTGGTGTGGTAAGGTTGGCATGTTTCAGGAGGTAGGGGTTTGCATGGGGTTTCAGAGGGGGGCAGGGTGGTTTGAGTTCAGGGCTCTCACAGCCTGGGGGAAAAAGCTGTTGAGCAGTCTGGCGGAGCGGGCTCTGATGCTCCGGTACCGTCTTCCTGATGGTAGGAGCTGGAAGAGACTGTGGGAGGGATGGGTGGGGTCCTTCACGATGCTGTTGGTTTTGCTGGAGCATCGTGCAAGGAAAATATCCAGGATGGATGGGAGAGGGGCACCGATGATCTTTGCAGCCGTGTTCACTGTCCGCTGTAGGGTCTTGCGGTCAGCAGCACTACAGTTCCCGAACCAGACAGTGATGCAGGTGGTCAGCACACTCTCAATGGTGCCCCTGTAGAACGTGGTGAGGATGAGTGGAGGGAGACTTGCACTTTTCAGCCGGCGGAGGAGTGGGGGGTGGTCAACGGAGTTTCTCCTGAAGTCCATCACAACCTCCTTTGTCTTCTCCACATTGAGGGACAGGTTGTTAGTGCCACACCATTCAGCCAGCTGTGCCACTTCCTCTCTGTAGTGCGTTAGTGTAAATAGACACAGGAAAACAAAAGGAAAAGGATTAGCATAGATGCTATTGATATTATTTCATGCAAAAGATGGTCATATGCATTTATTACTAGAGTACTAGGTTATAAGATGTGTTATGTGAATGCTTGACTAAAAAGATATATTTTTAATCTAGATTTAAACAGAGAGTGTGTCTGAGCCCCAAACATTATCAGAAGGCTACTCGAGAGTTACATTGTGTACTAAGACTGACGGAAAATGAAAAGTTGTGATTTTCTTGGCTGATATGGCTAGGAACTATACTCTCATTCCGGCGTAATAATCAATGAACTTTCAACCTTGATTTTCCGTCAGTCTTAGTACACGATGTAACTACAGAAGAGTCAAGTTTTAAATAGGAAAAATATTAAAACTCTTTGGTCATTTTTGAGCGCGATGCTAACGGTCTAATCCGATTCAATGATCTATGCTAAGCTATGCTAAAAGTGCTACCGCCAGACCCGGAGATCAGCTGAATGGATTCAAAAACGGTAAAACTCAACTGTTTAGCTCTTGGGGAGTTGGAAAATGAGCCTATTTTCAAAAAAAGTGGAGTGTTCCTTTAATGTGACAATTAAACTTCAAAAGGCTATGATTTCATTGAATAAACATGAGAGATGCAAGTTTCAAAGTCCTGTGCTGTGCAGCTTTGTGTACTGCCGTTACCGGGGAAACCGTTATATTATGCCTTCTAGAAGCGCCACCTGCTGGGAGAGAAATAATTATTTTGGGTTTTCAGTTTTTGTTAGAGCAATGTGAAAACTAGCAGTTTGCCAAATGTAATCAGTTTTATTTTTTGGATTCAGTTTAGACTAATCTACATTTTTATGTAACTGAATAAAAAAAAAAATATGATCAGTCTTAAAGAAAAAAATTAGCTAACTTTTAAGACTAGTCTTAACCTTTTATGCAACCGACCCCAGGTCTTAAAAAGGTCTTTATAAGTTTTAAATTTGATTTTAAAAATCCTGCAGATACCCTGTAATAATATTTTGTCGACTTTTGTTTCAATCCAAGGCTTAGCATATTTGAAGTTTTGTTATGAACATGGCAGCGCGGTCATAAAATAACTTCAAACCAGATAGTATTCTGAGCTTTTCACATTATACATATGCTCAAGATCTGTAATCACGTCCACCCTTTTGGAATGATAAACATGACACCATTCATCACTCACACAAATAAATCATTGATTTTTTTTGATCATTGAATTTGTCTTTGCTGTGTAGTGAACAACGGTCAAGATGGCAAGACTCCTTTCCATACAACGTGTGGAAAACAAAGGATGCCTTTTGTTTTAAGGATAAGGATGTCAGCATTTCATGGATCAAAAACTGAACAATCACTCGCTACCTCAGACTGACCAAACCGGTTTTACCTTGTGGAAAGGGGAGTTAACATTATCATACTGTAACCCCCACCCAGGAACTGCTTTGTTCTCCCTTACTCTTATCAAAGTGTGAACGATCACAAATTCCCCTCACAGTTTTGCCATGTGGCCAAAGCCACAAAAGGGAAAACACATCTTCACATGCATTCACACAGAAGGGACACAAAATTGTCTAAACCTTCCTCATATCAATTTACAGAATTTTATATGCTTAATGAGTGCTGTGTGTGATACAACCAGGTATGCAACATTACCTGTTAATGTATATACTGTATATATATATATATATATATGAATGCAGGGATCAATGCTCAGCATTACCCATTGGTGTTTGTTCTTCATATTTTCAGCACAATGTGTAGGTTGATCTGGAATTGGTTTGGAGAGTGAATAATGCATAGGGAAAACTTTTAAGACACTGTTTCAAATGTGAACTTTAAGCTATGCAAATAGACCTCATGCCAGAGAGAGACCATACCATGGCCACCTCTGACAGCATCAGCCAATCAGAATGCTGGAGCCAAAAGGTGCCAACTTGCAAACCCCCCCTTCTCAGGGAAGGAATAAAAGCTTCTCTCCAAGACAAAGAAGTGTACTAAGTGGTGTGGTCAACCGTGCGCTAAGTTATGCTGTTGTGCTAAGATATTGTTGCTAAGTTAGACTGCTAAGTGGGGTGGTCGACCTGCACTAAGTTATACTAAGCTAAGTTGTTCCAAGGAGAAACAAAGAAGTTCTGCAAGAAGCGAGTTTGGGGAGTTCGGAAACTGCCACAGCAACAACGACCACAAGCTTAGTGCCCCATCCTCTGCAACGACCACAGAGTCGTCTCTTCAGCGATCTTCCGTTTGCAAGTTCCAAACTGCCAGGATCGTCTCCAACAACTTCAGAACGTCATCGTCAGCGATACTCCCTCCTGCGTGTTCCAGGTAGTCCGGATCTTCTGTACAGACTTCAGAACCTTCACCTTCAAGACTCCGGTTTGTGTGTTCCAGACCAAAGAACCTTCTCGGTGCTCAGGAGTTCATCGTCCAACAGTGCTTCGTGGTTCAAGACTGTGAAACGGATCCAACTCCTTTCCTTCCACTGTGACGACAAGTGGAAGACGTCGCTGCTCAGACTCAGCACATGACCAGGCAGAACCTAAATATTATTCTTTCCAAACCTCTTTCCATAGACCATTGGCATTAGTGTATTGTCAGTTTATGATTATCTAATTTGCATTAGATTCTATATAACTGATGTCATTTAATAACAAATAATCCCTCGATTTATTTGCTGAACCTAGAATAAGGTGAACCTAGAATATCTTATTACTTCCAGGAAACTTCCGTTTATCTTTCCATAAGATAACATCCATAGTGACATCCAACTCAGTCACTTCCATTTATCAATCTTTGCACTTTATCCATTCATTGTATCCATTTAGTAGTTGTTAGTTACTCTTGTCTATCCCTTTGTTAATAAAACCCCTTTTTATTACATTTGTGTGTTCCTTGTGTTGATAATAGAGTAAAAAGGCTCTACAAGTTAACGATATCTCACAAATCCTTCAGATTGGTCAGACTACAACTTCCTACAATTTAATTTTAATTCTTATTTATTCAACAGTCTTCCAAGATTGTTCTTTATTGTCAAGGTGCAATTCCTTGGCTGGTGTCCCATAAAATAGTATGACCAAGACTTAATATTAATATTAATATTTAATCCCAAAGCCATTACACTGATGGTGCTAATTAAATCTAAAATCACTGAATTTAGTGGTGCCCCATGTTAGGCTATCTAACATCTGAATTATCACTACAGCTGTTAAACTGTATGCAGTCCCTCCAGGATTTTGTGATTCTGCGATCGCTGAATTTATCGCAAAATCAAGCAAACTCTGCAATTTTCGCAAGAACTCGCAAATTTTCGTAATTGCTTCAGATTTTCTGCAAATTTTGGGCTTAGCCGCGTCCTGTGACGTCATCGCAATGCGCATTCAGTCAAAGAAAGGTTGTTTCTTAGTTTTTAAATGCTTCACACAACTTTTCCCAGCACTTCAAAGCTTTAAGTATTACCGAATTTTAAAGTTATTTTTAATGTGAGGACATTATTTGTTCATCCTTCATAGGTTGCCCCCATTTATAAAACTAAAAGTTTCATTATGTAGGAAAGCAAACACTTATTTAAAAATAAAAAAGACATTAAATTATCATTAGTAGATGGCTGCAGAGAAGTACTTATAAGCTTAATAGCCATTTCCACTCCGTAATATATATTTTTGTATTTATTAAATTGTATTAGGCATTTTGAATGACAGTAATAAAAGTTAATTTTATTTGCACAAGTACATCTGTAAGATGTCTGCTAAAGATCTGGGAAACTTCTGCTGTGTAATCTGATAAACGTCTCAGAAGCAGTTTTACATGCATTCTAATAAATGTCTATTTGACATCTGAAAGGAAACGTCTTAGAGACGTATTGCAGATGAGCAAACACTCTAAAAAATTAATCTTGCATATGTAAATGCAGACATCAAATAGACATCTCTGAGATGTACATGTGTGATTAGGGTGAGTGCTTTACTGTCAGGTGCTGGTGCTACCAACTTAAGGTCACTGGTGCTGGTGTCCTCAAATGTTAGTCTGGCGCCCTACAATGGTTCTCGAAGTCAGAAAAGTCATAACAATGTCAGAAGAATGTTGTCTGTGGTATATTTTCACTGCAAAACAATAAGAAATGCCACAAATTTAGAAAAAAAACACTGCAAAATCAGTCATTTTAGGCCGCAAAAATCAGAAAAAAGTCCCGCGAAATCCTGGAGGGACTGTGTATGGGTGTTCTTGTAACAAATTGCACTTCATGTGTTTACAGATTTGTGCAGAATTTGAGACAGACAGAATTACGATAGGCCCATTAGTGTCAATAGTTTATGCCAAATTGGATCTATACTGCAAAACTGATGAAGATGTTTGTAAATCGAAGAAGAGTTCTTGGACGAAGAATTAAACCCTCTTGGTGCCCACAACACAGGTAAGAACAACTACACTCAACAAAACCTTGTATTAAAACATTATTCTCTCACCGGCCACTGAGTTTTAGGGTTATGGTCATGGGTATTAACAAAAAAGACAGCTATAATGAGATTAGGTTTATTAATACAATAAATACAAAATATGTGACAGATATTACAGATGCATTAACTTCCCAAAAACAATATATTTTGATGGAAGGCAGGCGTGTCCAAATCTGCTCTTGAAGAGCCAGTGTTCTGTGGAGTTTAGCTCCAACACACCTGCCTGGAACTTCTAGTAAGACTTTTTGTTTGAAAATTCCTAAAAACCTTGATTAGCTGGTTCAGATGTTTTTAAAGGAATAGTTCACTCAAAAATGAAAATTCTGTCATTAATTACTAACCCTCATGTCATTCCAAACCCGTAAGACCTTCGTTCATCTTTGGAACACAAATTAAGATACTTTTAATGAAATCCGAGAGCTTTCTGACCCTCCATAGAGAGCAACGCAACCACCATGTTCAAGGCCTAGAAACGTAGTAAGGACGTCAATTAAATAGTCCATGTGACATCAGTGGTTCAACCGTAATTTTACAAAGCTACGAGAAAACCTTTTGTGTGCAAAGAAAATGAAAATAATGATTATTCAACAATTCTTCTCCAAACAGGGGCGTCATGCACTCATCATTTTTGAGGGGGCACGAGTGAAGAGGGCGGGGGGGTTGGGGGTCAGGCTAGTAGAGTGTCACACAGCAGTCACACGCAGACATCAGCAGAATCACACGCATACGTTGTTTACATGCAGAGGTACTCTCGATAATGGCAGAAGACACGATTTGGAGAAGAATTGTTGAACAAAATCATTATTTTTGATTCTTTGCACACAAAAAGTATTCTTGCAGCTTTGTAAAATTATGGTTGAACCACTGATGTCACATGGACAGTTTTACTGATGTCCTTACAACGTGTCTGGGAACGTTTCAGTTGCGTTACTATCTATGCAGGGTTAGAGAGCTCTCTGATTTCATCAAAAAAATGTAATTTGTGTTCAGAGGATGAATGAGGGTCTTACAGGTTTGGAATGCCATCAGGGTGAGTAATTAATGACAGAATTTTCATTTTTGGGTGAACTATCCGATTAATTGGGAATATTGCTGAACTCTGCAGGACAGTGGCTTTCTGTGCTGATCTGGCCCAGTACTGTTATGGTTTAATTTTCCACTGAAATGTTTGTTAGAAGTACATCTTGACTGTTTGCCTGTATTTCCTGTAAGCAAATGATAAGACAATAAAAATTGATGAATGACTGACATTTTTTTTAAATGTGTAATTTTTAGAAAAAATTGTAAAGGTTAAATCTCATAAATTTCGTTGTTCTTTGCATCTTTAGACTAATGCCATTGAAGTACCCGATTGAAGACCCTAGCAGTCTTATAATGGAGTATATGGTGAGTATTTTTTTATTTTTATTTATTTATTTTTATTTTTTTTTGTATTTTCAAGGATGATAAATGCTATGGTAACTTTAATACACAATAATTTTAGTACTCCATCCTTTTAAATATCCTCTCTAGGATACAGACGTTGCCAGCACTCAGGAGGTGATCCAGAAGACTCATGGGAATCTATGTCATAAGATTTGAAGGTGCAGACATGAAGACAGCCCAGCAGATGTTGGAGTATTGGAAGATAAAGTTCTTCAGGACCCTAGCAGTATACCCTATGCAAAACCATGTTTCTGGGACTGATATATGGACTGAACTTGAGCAACCCTCCTGACCTCAAGTACACATTTGAAGTACTGCAGAAGTTATTTCTGGAGCCAGTTCCTGTTCCTGGAACAAGGTTTGATTGGTTACCTTTAAATGCCAATTAGAAAATGAAAGTAGTTTGATATTTCTGCTATTTTGTGTAATTGTGTAATGTGGTTTCAACTGTATTTAACTGTATGTAACTGTATGTTTTGCTCGTTTAACAAATACACTTGATCATTTGTGACATATCTTGTCTTTTATGTCTCTTTACAAGACAATCACACGCACAAAAATGCTTTGTTGAAGGGAGTAACTTTAAATAGAAATCATTTAGTTAAAGTAACTTGAACTAATTGGATGGAACCACTGTCCATAATTTAAATGAGTTGTTTGAAACAAACCTCCTTACAGTCCCTCCAGGATTTTGCGATTCTACGATCGCTGAATTTATCGCAAAATCAAGCAAACTCCGCAATTTTTGCAAGAGCTTGCAAATTTTTGTAATTGGGCGTTGAATAAAAAAAAAACTTGTTCAAAAGTCATGTAACACAGTCTCATAAGTTTAAATAATTTGTCTAGTTTTAAGGTCTGTAAGAGAACAAACTTAGATTACAAGATAAATTGTTAATATTTTACATTTTTCCGACCTGCAATGAACAAATGTCATTTCCATCACATCTCAATATACAGCTGTTATTTAAATATAGAATAAC
>JAFVLL020010054.1:17578-96422 GCA_021397915.2 Tor tambroides | reverse complement strand
AAATTATATAATTATTAAAAATTATATAAATTTTTGTATCAACCAGGATTGTCAGTTAAACTAAACTAATAACTAATAGTTAAACTTAAAATAAAACTAAATTTAAAACCAGAAAAAATATTGTTACTCAAAATAACAAATGTTAACTGGAAAAAAAATTAAATATGAAAAAAACATTTTATTTTAGCTATTTGCAAAGGCAACATTTTCATTTAAATTTAGTTGAACAATGTACTAAAATAAACAGAAAGAAAGTAAAAACAATGCAGACATATATACTATAAAAAACAAAAACAAAAACTACTAAAAGTGACAAAGACAAAATTACTTTAAAAAAAAAATTAAAACTGATTCACTAAAAACCATAATAGTATGTCAATGATAATGAAAAGCACTATTTGAAATATTCATGGATAATTTTGAACCCTTCTAAAAGGGTTTGTATCATGTGAAAGTGGTTTATTTCGTAAAATAAATAGTCAGTGAAAAAACAAACCCCACAGGTTTGGAGTGACATGA
This sequence comes from Tor tambroides, assembly GCA_021397915.2. Taxonomy (NCBI): domain Eukaryota; kingdom Metazoa; phylum Chordata; class Actinopteri; order Cypriniformes; family Cyprinidae; genus Tor; species Tor tambroides. The sequence goes on along the minus strand of JAFVLL020010054.1, from coordinate 95,903 downwards.
GGGTGAGTAAATAATGACAGAATTTTCATTTTTGTGTGAACCCTCTCTTTAATATTTAAAACTTAAAATTAATCCATTTTCAGAAACGAGGAGTTTTGTTTTTTTAAGTTGGCCAGAGCTATAAATCACATGGAAGCATGATTGAGTCCTCGGGTCTCGGCGACCGAGGAGGAGGAATATCAATTGAGTATCACCTGCATAATCTCTGCTTGGAATAGTTTCTCTTCATGATAAACACATTCTAGCATACACCACCTTCGCAAACGCACATTTTAAAGAGGCACACTTTGCTGTCAGTTAAAGCTTTTTGTTTGCTAATGCAGCAGCACAAGAGGCATACTGATTAGCATGCCACCCATGGCGACTGCATTAATGCATCTGTCACCCGGGACTCTTCCATGTCGGAGTTGATCAGAGTGTTATCCAGCGCGACGCTGAACACGTGCTGAGACTGAGAACTTGTGGCTGCGCTTTGTCTTTAACAGCGATCGAAGATTGATGCTGCAATCGCTCTGAGCAGCCATCAGACACTGGTCATTGCTAAAGGGCAGCCACAAGTTCTCCAGAGGTGTGCAGGTGCTCAAATCCTCTTGCGTAACATAAAAAACATAATTTGATCATTTCTCCAGCAAACACTGAAGCTGAATCACAACTGTCAAAATTCCATCAGAGTATCAGCTGAAATGATTAATCCAGTTGTGCTGTATTACATAGCAAATATTGGCAAAATCATTTTAAAGGCAACAGTATACAGTTGTACATATGTATATGAGAACATTTAAAACTTTAAAAAGTTTTTTAGAGATGGCAAAAAATCCAATAATTGGCCTTTAACTATTAAAGATTAAAACTAAACAAATAAAATGTGGCAATATATTTAATATATTTCAATCACTTTTATAAAATACTAATAACAAAACACATAATATGCATATTTACACACTTTTTTCATATTAACACCCAATTAGTATCTCTAAAAAAAAAATTAAAAAAAAAAGAAGCTATTTTTGTTTGATTCACTTGACTCATTTGAATCATTTGTTTGGGAATTGGACTACACCGGTTGCACTGTATGGCTATGTTCCAGTCCATTTTTTAATGCCCTTGATTCGCAAACTTCCCTCCGTCTCGTTTAGGCCCTGTCCCAAATGGAACACTTCATGTGCACTTTCGGTCTTGCGGACTTACAATGGCCGCCGCGTGCGTGTGTCCGTTAAGTCCACGAGACCGTAGGGTGTCCCAATCGTCATTTTAGCGTTCAAAAGGGTGCTCGCGAGCGCCCCCTTTGCGGCCGTTATGCGCCCTCGATCTGCACTTCTGCCGAGCCCGCACTGGGGCGAGCTCCGCAGCAGACTTCTACCCGACAGTCAAAGCTGTTCAAAGTGTTCCATTTGGGACAGGGCCTCTTTACTCGGATGTACGTCAATGATTACGTTGCATGAGTGCCCACTACTGGCAGAACCCTTTCATTGGGCTGAATTGGACCTAAGCCCTTGATCATTTAGTTGGTTTATTATTTGCGTTTTTCCCTTTACGAATTTGTTTGCTGCAGCATTCTATATGTATATAGGTAGGCTCTGGCTGTTATAAATGTAAAAAAAAAATCATTGACATTTTATAGAATGATTTGGGATGGGGATAAATTAAACGCGATCTGCGATGACGTCATAATCGCATTGCATTTTGGTCTATAGAGCGGCCTGAAGTGTGCATATGAAGCAGGCTCGCTTCCTCGGTCAAAATTGAGGGGTCGAGGGTCTGTCCATATAAACTTCCCTTGTCCACTTCACGAAGTGGAAAGCACTTCTAAATGGCAGCGGGGATTCCCCCGAGGGGAAGTGCTTGGGGAAGTTCGCAAGTGTGTGTCTAAAAGTGGAGTGGAACGCACCCTATGTGTTTGAGTCAGTATAAAGTATCAGAATCATTTGTTCAAGAATTAGACCACAGTTGTTGTGCAGTAAGTGTTTGATTCACTACAACGAACTGACTCGGAGTCATTTGTTCAGAAATTGGACAACTCTGTTTCTGCCGTATGTGTTTGATGTATTAAAAAGAATCTCAAAAATCTCATTCGTCTCTTTTCGTATGATCTGTTTACTTCCCACTGACAATTCAGTGTACGGCTAACCTTCACGCCTTTTTTTTCTCTCTCTCGAAAAATCGTACATTTCCATACAAATCTCATCGTACAACTGCATATGAAAATGGCACCTTAAAAAAACTAAAGAGTCATTTTACAGAAATCCAACAACTGTGGTGGCACTGTATGTGTTGGCTCATAAGAGTCATTAATTTGAACTACCCTGGTTGTGCTGTATGTATTCGATTCACTAAAAATGGTTCAAACACACTCTAATGGCATTTGTAACTATTCTTTGTTTGGCGAATTGGTGGCCAATTCAAAGTAATGTGTATGATTTCATCTGTATGTTTTCATATTTCTTACTCCCCACTGATGATAAAGTGTAAAGGTGGATCTTTGTGTTTTTTTCCCCTCAAAATCATATGTTTTTGTTCAAATCACAAAAAAAAATGCCTCCTCCAAAAAGTTACATTTTCTCATAAGTTCAGATTGGCTCAGAAGAGTCATTTGTTCTGAAATCAGACTGCTCTGGTTGGGCAGTATGTGTTTAATTCATTAAAATGAAGAGTCCTTCCTTCAAGGTTCGGGCTACACTGGTTACACTGTATCTATTTGATTCACTAAAACATTGCTTAGATAACACACTCTTCATGGCAATTTTACATTTGGCGAATTGGTCTAATTCATATGATGTTTCCGTATGAATCACAATACAAATTCATATCAAATCGCCACCTTGTATAATAGTTACATATAGAAGAGTCATTCATCCAGAAATCTGACAACTCTGCTTGCTCTGTCTCTTTAGTTTAATATATTCATATTGGTGACAATGGTTTGTTGCAGCACCATTGAATAAGTAGCGCAGGAAATGTCCAAGTATTTTATGCCATTCCATGCACACATGCAAAGACAAACAGTAGTTTGAGAAAGCAAATATTTCAAATCATTTACCTGTTTTGTGGGATCCCAGGGTGTGTAGAGGCCTGACAGAGAAAGAAAGAGAGAATGATTAATATCATTAGAACTAAAGAGTAATTTTTCATAATCGTCACATAATATTCATCCACTTTTCTCTTCGCTTTGTTGTCCTGAACGGCGGTGAGGAAAGTTTATTGCATTTATTTGCAAGGTAATTACATCATTAGCTTTGAGCAGATGCCAAACTCATCCTAAATAAAAAAAGACTAAAATTGAGCCTGCAGAATTTAGTGGCATAAAGGAGACAGAATTAGATTAGATTTTTGCAACTTCCAGTCAGTTCTGAATGATTCTGAAATAAGAATGGCCTGTATCACTGTGGTTATTGCCTCATTCGTATCGGACTAATATCTGTAGTAACATGTCAAAATGTCTAAAGAATCACTTATGATTATGATCACTAACAAGAAAATTACATAGAAATTAGCCTTTTTACCATTATAACAACAGCACATTTTAAATGTTACTCAAGCTTGAGGTTTTATATCATAAATTATGTACAGTACTGCAAAAACAGCACATTAAAATAATAAGCTAATTAAAATAAGAAAAACTGATTAAGAATAGTGTGTTTATATTAATAATACTGTATAAATGACCCAAATTACATCTGAATCAACTACTTTTTTTTTTTTTTTTCAAATAAAAACAAACAATTCATGAAAAATATTATAATGTATCTTACTGAATACATTATTTATACTAACAGAAAGCCATTTTAATGGTCAGGCCGGATAGAAATAGTTTTGTAATATTTACAACCACACATTTCACTTTTTACAATATGCAAAGAACTATCACAATACTGTTTTATTCTGTGCTCCCCATATAATAAAATGCATGATGTGCATTTGTGATATGACTGTGAAATGAAGAAGGTTGTTTAAGATTCATCTGCAATGTGATTAAACCATGGCCAGAGGTGCTATGAGAATAATGAGTTATGACTTTTCATTTCTTAGTCGCATACCTGTTTCTTTCAACTGCCCAGACTATATTGTGAGCCTTTGTGCTCGGGCTGCTCGATTATGGCAAAAATCATAATCACGATTATTTTGGTCAATATTGTAATCACGATTATTTAACACGATTATTAGTGGTTCATATGACCAAAACATTATATGAGTGATTAATTTAAACATAGCAATATATAAGCACGTCCCGTTTTGTGAAAAACACATTACATGATTTTACTCATTTGCATACAAGTTTGGGCTTTTATGGAGGAGCGAAACCACGCTGCTGGAAAGGGGCGGAATAGGGCACACTAATTGTTTAATCTCAATTATTGTATTTTCATAATCGTTGGAAGCTGAAATCGCACAGCTCTACTTTGGGCTTGCGTGTGCATGAAAATGTGGACGCATGTGTACATCTGGATATGTGTATGTGAGCATTTGTAGGGGAGCAAGGCATTTTTCTGCCTACTTAAACTAACAGGATTACATCAAACGCTATATGACCAGGACATGACTTGGCAGCGAAGGGCTAAACATAAAGCCTCGGGCAATCATGCACAGTTGTGCCACTCCACAAGTCCTCTTCCTCCCCTGATGCATCACAAAAGAAGCCATATGGACTTCAAAAAGCGAAGAACTTCGATCTAGCTTGTGTTCAAGACTTCAAGGATTTGTCCTCTTATTTCCTGATTGCTATAATCAGACTTAAACACTGAAACAATCTTCAAAAAAGTCACTTGAATAACATGTACTGCCAGTGGCCTCATGCGTCCTTGAGTTTCATTCATGTCATGCATCTCTCTCAGGTGAGTCTGAAAGGTAAGTCAGATGGAATCACGAGGGATTCGGGGTGACTGTCAGCTCCGAGTTCTCCGAGACCCAGATGGAATAGAGCCAAGAGGATGTAAGAGAGCTGTCGGCACTGCTGAAATCCCACGGCCCTGATGATATTTCCGACAGTACAGGGAGTCAGAGGAGTATAGTTATCAGTTCTACCTGAGATGTCAATAATCCTCATAAAAGAAGTGCAGAGAGGAAGACGGACAGCGGATTTGTGCTCTGACTGCTGCAGTAATAAGTTAGAGGGAATGGGAATTCTATGACAATTCTGGTTCCTTAATGATTCTTTTAGTACTCTGGGCAAATTTGCAGATAAGAAATACATTTCTTATTGCATTTACCTCCCTTGGCAGTCTGTTGCCAAATGAGATAATTTCTGCAAAAGTTGCATTTATGCACATGGGCGCAAATGCAATCCAATAACTTGTCCTAAGTAGGGCTGGGCGACATACTCAATATTCGCGATATATATTCATTATGATTTTGCTGGCAGGATTACATGTAGGTGTATATTGTTATTTATCTCTATGTGTGTTATGTTGTAGTGGTGTATATGAATATTTGGTATTTTAGTATTATTTATAAACTATTATAATATTTATTAATATTTCAGTTAATTTGAATTTCGTTTTAGTTTTAGTAATTTTGTTACGTGCCTTTGTTATTGTTATGCGTTTTTTAGTATAATTTGTTTATTTCAGGTTTAGCAATTTTAGCATTTAAACTGTTTTATTTCTGTTTTAAGCTCTAATATTCTTTTAGATTTTTGTAGTTTTTCACCTAATTTTTTACATTTTGTTTTATATCACCTTTATTTCAGTTAACTAAAAAAATCATTTTAATTGTTTTAGTTTACAATAACAACAGTGCTCTGATAAAATAAAATACCTTCATAAAAATATGAAATGTATGATATTTAAGAAATATCAAGATAGATTTGTTTAGCTACCATCCATCCCTAGTCCTAATTAAACACTAATAAATAAAAATATATATTATTTTATACATATTGTCAGATTATCTTCTATTTCACTTCACAGCATCCTGTTCTAGTTTTATTTATTTATTTATTTATTTATTTGTCAATGGAACCAATTTTGATTCAGTATGTATTTATTTTTATTATTGTAAAAAGATTATTATTTTAATTAATGTTTTAAAATAAATGGCTGGCTCTGGTTACACTGCAAGTGTGTCGTTGGGAGCAGCGCAGACTACGCAAAAGAAAGACCAATTTAACGTCTTTGAATTCAGGGTTCTCATCTTGTTCTGGTGTGAAATTATGCTTGTCTTGACATTTATTTGCCCATTCATCCCACTGCTTTAAACAGGTATATTCATGTAAATTTATGTAAATTATGATAATATAAACTCTTCACGTCACCAACACTAAATTACATCTCCTCAATCAGCATCTATTTCAGAGTATTCCCTCAGTGCTATAAGCTGGGAAGCAACACGCTCTGATTGGCTTGTTCCCACGAACGCCCCGCCCCCCTTGAGCCACTCTGCGTTCTGATTCGTCTGCCTGTTTATCTCCACAGCTCAGTGTGGGAGTTGTGCTTTAATTAGAGAACTGGGGAAAAGAGCTGTGAACATGGCCGGCGCTGACCGGGCTCTTGGCAGAACGCCGGCAGGAAACTGAATGGTCTCGCACTTAGCCAGTGAGTCACGCGGGACCGCTCTCGCTCCGTTACAAGAGGCCTTGGAGTGGTTGCCGAGAGGTCCTTTAAGACCGTAGCTTTCGATATAGTCATGAAACACGCAGAGGAGGTGAGAACAGACACATGGCGTAATTGGCAGGAAGCGTGGACGTAATTACTTGATTGATAGTGGTTCAGACAAACGTCTTAAGAACACATATCAGGTTTACTGTACACATAGAGAGACTGTAGCCTTCTTCAAGTTTCTATTAATTCCCTCATTAATTTTCATTCTAAGAATATCCTAATTAAGAAGGGTGATAAAATATTACGCTCTACATTGACATTTTAATGAAAGCACTCTGATAAGTGGACTTGCATGGAATTAGTAGATTAACTTGGCTCCAGTCTGAATATGCTAATAACTGTCACCAGCTCTTTCCAAGAGATGATACAGTGTGCAATCTCGCGAAGGCTTTGCTAAAATTGTCCCAAAACAGCTCATCAGCTTCAGTTATTCTGAAAGAAAACAGTCTGAGTCTGAGAAATTGAGATGTACTGGTTAGTTTGTGAGGCAAAGCACATCTAGGAGTCTATAATAGGAATGTTTCTCTCCTCTTATTTCAAAATCTTGCTGAATCGAAGCTTAAGGGATGCTCAGAGCGCTTAGAAAAGACTAAAAACTGAAGCACTGTACAAGTGTACAAAAGTTACTTTCAGCATTTCAACCAAAACTTTGAAGGAGTTCACCCAAAAATGATATTCTGTGATCTCTAAATAATTATAATCAGTGTACATGCCCAACTTGAGGAACAATGTACTAATTTTAAAGTATGTATTCGATAACATCCACTCTTTACCACAATAACAATTTTCAGTTTATTTTTTTCTAACACAAAGCTGTCATGGCTTCTGAAGACTTTCAGGCTTTGAAGCTTTGGACAGACCTTGGTCACTATAAGCGACTGCTGTATATTTCAAAGTGCAGTGTACACATTCATCAAAATTTCTCCTTTTGCATTCAACAGAAAAAAAGACACACAGGGTGAGTAGATGTTGACAGAATTTTCAATTTTCAGTGAATGTTATACTTTGCCAAGGTCTAACGTAGATTTCAGGCAACCTTCGGTACATTTCTGACGAACTTGGTTTTAAAAATGAAGGGTGGAAATGTGCGCACCTGCTGCTGCTCCTCTTTGAATGACAAGCGTAGCCTCTGTTCCCACTGGACAGTCCTTGAGCAGCTGCACCACCTGTGTGTGGTTGAGTCCCTGGAGACCTTTCTGATTAATCTCCACCATCAAATCTCCTTCACATAACCCCGGACAACCCTGCGGCTCCAGAACCTGATCCAAACGTATAGAAACGGTTATGACACGTGTATTGTGCTAGAGAAATGTGCATTTCAGCATTAAGACAGGACATAAAACCATGTGATATCCTTAAATATAACCTGCCAAATTGTTTTTTTTTGTTTTTTTGTTTTTTTACTTTTTTTGCATTTTGGTTTGATCATTAACTTAAGTAAAACAGTAGCCATATTTATTTATTTTCTAAAATAACAATAAATATTACTATATACATACAAACGTATATATATATATATATATATATATATATATATAAATAAATAAAATAATTTGTTTACAATTATTTTATTACTTATTATTTTCCAAAAAAAAAGATGTATAATTTTGTTTTCTGAAATAACAACATATAACAACATATATTTATATAGATACATAAATAAACTCACAGCATGTGCAATAAATGAGTTCACTGCATTCACTGCATTTGCGGAAAACACCGGTTCACGAGTTGATCGCCTGAACGAAGTGCGCACTTCACTTTGAAACGTGCAGTGCAAACAGACTTGAAGAAGGGATTAAGCCATATTGTGCTTTTGATTTTAGATCATTTGACAGATACTGTGCCAACACATAATGGCCCAAAACAACTTTAAGGACCTTTAATGTTAGAATAAGATGTTTAAATGTGTTTTAAAAACTACACTTTTTGCCTGGAAGACCTATCGTTTCATATCGTCATGTGACCACGATAATATCGATCCCTAATAGACAGATAGAACAATTGATAGAACTATCGATCTATATAGACAGATAGATAGATAGATAGATAGACAGACAGACGGACAGACAGATAGATAGACAGACCCCCGATATTAAAATGTTTGTTCAAAGAGTAACATGGACCTGTTTGACTCTTTGCCCTGTGGGACTGTCTGCTATGGTGAACCCAAAACCCTCTGTGCCTTTGGTTATAGTGAGACTCAGAAGCTCAGGGGCCACTTGAGCGCCGGCGGTTGCTCCTGAGGATGACGCCATGGAGACGCTGTCATCAGGTGGGGGTCCCGGTGTGGTCAGGGATGGAGGCTGCGAGCCGTCCAGGTGTGTGTCTCCAGGATGGGGATGTGGGGTAAGGCCCTCGCCGTGCTCGGGCACTAAGCGGCCAGTCAAAGACATGTACTCCATGTAATTTTCATAGTTGTTCCTTCCATTGAGCAGCAGCGGGTGATCCACTAGACCCAAAGGGGGCATGGAAGAGCTAGCGGAGGGGTCTTCTGGGTCATAAGGGAGAGGGTAGCCTCGACACAGCACCAGGGTGACGCTCTGGCCAATGGGGACCGACTGGAAAAGCTTCACCACATCGGCATGGGTGGTGCCCAAAACACAGATGTCATTGATATAGACGATCACATCACCTGATAATAAGAAATAATTTTAAAAATGAGAGGACTAAACAAAATATGAAGTGCCATACTCTCAAGTGCATTATGTCATCACTTTCACATCTACCATTCGCTCAAAGTACGTATGTACAGAAATTAGCTTAATTATCAAGGATATCGGCTCATTACATTTTACTGTAATTTTATGCTAGGATGACCATAAGTCCTCTTTTTCCACGGAAATGCCCTGGACAGAATTTCGAAATTGCCTAAAATTTCCGGTTTTGTTTTTGTTTTGCTAATGACAAGATCTCTGCAGTCCACACACATTATAAGTATGCGTATTTGCATTGTTTTGACAATTCTCTGTAAATCTCGTCTTCTCGCACACTACGATTGGTCAATTATGTACAATGCCTGCATGCTATTGGTCAAACTACATTTCAGTCAATACTTCAGCAAGTATGAAAACCCTGTTTATGCATTTGTTCCTTATTAGATTAAACTCTGTTAGCTTAGCAACATGCTAATATCAAATTCGAACCAACTGTCTCCTACCTACTCAATGTTTTTGTTATTTATCAGCCGAAAAAATATTGTTTCGATGATACCAACATTATCCTTTATGAACAATAACTATGGTTTTACTATAGTAAAAGTGCCATACTGATTACCATTTATATAACCACAGTTTTACGACAAATACCACTGTTAAACTATTGTTAGTGTAGAAAAATCATGGTTAATTTGTGGTTACCATAGTTTAACTGCAGTAACCATGTTTTTTTGGTTTTATTTGTAGTAAAACCATGGTTAATTTTCTTAAGGGATTGTTCATTTATGTTGTTATCGTTATACAATAGTTATGGTGTGGACTTCCCTACAATTTTCAGAATTTTTATTTTTGGGTGAACCATCCCTTTAAAATTGTATATTTAAGTACGAATTTTCGTGGGCAAAATCCAGTCGTTTAAATAGGAATCCACACTACCTGGAATTTTGCGTAACAGCAAAAGATTTTGCAACGGGTTCAAGTTGGTCGCACAAATTTGTCATTTTGTCAGCTCCTTGATTTTAAAGCTTAATATATCATTTCTTAATATATCATTGAACTATTTACTATAACCAATGGTTATCCTATAAACCTTATTTTCTCCTGCGATATCTTGCCAAAATTTTGTTAATGTGACAGTAGACAGCAAGACAGCTCACTAGGTGTTGGAACAGAATTATTTTGTCATATTTAAAAGACACATACTCAGTGTTAATAAAATAGACATTCTTTGACCCAAATGTTTACTAAATCATATAATTTCAGATTAAAGTCCTCTCCGCACACACACAAAAGGTTTTATTGCGTAAGTGCAGACAGTTGTAGACACCAACCGAGCGAGCTATCAGCAAAGTTGGCCGATAATGAGGCATCTCAGTAATAAAGGCAACCTGAGGCCTCTTGAAACTGCACAAGCCAACTGTGTATGTGTGTGCGGAATAGAGTAGGACTTCTATATAAGGACCCCGTTCTCCCATCAAAAGCGGATAAAACACACAAGATCTCATCAAAGCCCAAATTGCAACGCTAGCTGGAGGCATATGCAAATAAAGCCACTGCCAGCATCATTATCTGTGAGGGCCTTGGGAAGTGATGTCATCTTCAGAGCACACAGATGCGATACACTTCTAAAGTTAACACATGATCAAGGAAACGAACAAGCCATCCAGAAAGGTAGAATCGCAGCGAGGATGCAAGTTTCCCATACTAGGTTCCTCTGCAAGGGAATAGAGAACTTATGAAAAAGCAGCAAACAAGCCTACGGCGTCCGCCTGTGATGACTCACTCAAAGACGCTCTTTCATCACAGAAAAACACACTGCGACAAGCGTGACCTTGCGCTAGCTCTGTGCAAGCTATTAGGGACTGTTGTCAAGCGGCGGCTACAGAGAAAATCATGTTTCCTAGCCTGTGCGCTTAGGGTTTTCTCCTGAGATCATGGCTCAACGCTGCATATCTATAAATATATCTATATCTATATCTATATAGATCTCGATTAGTGTCTGTGTATTGAAAGGGGGCATAATTTTACATTCATAATTCTAAACAGTCCAGTGAAATTGGACAATTAGGCCTGCAGGCATTGTTTGTTTTCCTTGGCAATAGTAACTATGGTTGGCGTGACAATCATTGGTAATAAAATGGAAAGGTGTCACTGAAATGGTTTTTATATTTTATTTTATTTTATCGCTTGGACAAATTCAGAGAACAAATCTAAGGAAAATAAAAATTTGAGGAAAGGAAAATAAAGTTAACTTGAATGTGAACTACTGATATAAATATAAATAATATAAATATAAATATAAATAAATAATATAAATCGATTATGGTGATTAATTGTCCAATATTTGGTCAATTTGTAAAGAAGTCAATCCCAGAATGCACTACGATAAAATCAGTGGAATAGCATCACCAAAAATGGTGGACAAAAAATGAGAAATGTTAATAATTACATATTATATATTATTATACATTATACATGATTATATGTTACATAATATTACAATTATTATATAATAATATTGTTATATCAATAAAATAAATTACAATAAAATAATATTATGATACATATATTTAAAAATATTTCTTAAATAACTGTTAATTGTAAATTATTATTTTTAAAAAATTATATATATATATATATATATATATATATATATATATATATATATATATATATATATATTATTGGAATATTATTAAATAAAGTTACATCAAAACAACTACATTCATTTAAATTACACTGACCAAATTATAAATGCAACACTTTTGTTTTTGCCCCCATTTTTCATGAGCTGAACTCAAATATCTAAGACTTTTTCTGTGTACACAAAAGGCCTATTTCTCTCAAATATTGTTCACAAATCTGTCTAAATCTGTGTTAGTGAGCACTTCTCCTTTGCCGAGATAATCCATCCACCTCACAGGTGTGGCATATCAAGATGCTGATTAGACAGCATAATTATTGCACAGGTGTGCCTTAGGCCGGCCACAATAAAAGGCCACTCTAAATGTGCACTTTACTGTATTGGGGGGTCTCTGGGGGGGATGGGGGTCCGAAAACCAGTCAGTATCTGGTGTGACCACCATTTGCCTCACGCAGTGCAACACATCTCCTTCACATAGAGTTGATCAGGCTGTTGATTGTGGCCTGTGGAATGTTGGTTCACTCCTCTTCAATGGCTGTGCGAAGTTGCCGGATATTGGTAGGAACTGGAACACGCTGTCGTATACGCTGATCCAGAGCATCCCAAACATGCTCAATGGGTGACATGTCGGGTGAGTATGCTGGCCATGCAAGAACTGGAATATTTTCAGCTTCCAGGAATTGTGTACAGATCCTTGCAACATGGGGCCGTGCATTATCATGCTGCAACATGAGGTAATTGTCGTGGATGAATGGCACAACAATAGGCCTCAGGATCTCATCACGGTATCTCTGTGCATTCAAAATGCCATTGATAAAATGCATCTGTGTTCGTTGTCCATAACATATGCCTGCCCATACCATAACCCCACCGCCACCATGGGCCACTCGATCCACAACGTTGACATCAGCAAACTGCTCACCCACACGACGCCATACACGCTGTCTGCCATCTGCCCTGTACAGTGAAAACCGGGATTCATCCGTGAAGAGAACACCTCTCCAAAGTGCCAGATGCCATCGAATGTGAGCATTTGCCCACTCAAGTCGGTTACGATGACGAACTGCAGTCAGGTCGAGACCCCGATGAGGACGACGAGCATGCAGATGAGCTTCCCTGAGATGGTTTCTGACAGTTTGTGCAGAAATTCTTTGGTTATGCAAACCGATTGTTGCAGCAGCTGTCCGGGTGGCTGGTCTCAGACGATCTTGGAGGTGAAGATGCTGGATGTGGAGGTCCTGGGCTGGTGTGGTTACACGTGGTCTGCGGTTGTGAGGCCGGTTGGATGTACTGCCAAATTCTCTGCCTTTGGAGACAGCTTATGGTAGAGAAATGAACATTCAATTCACGGGCAACAGCTCTGGTGGACATTCCTGCAGTCAGCATGCCAATTGCACGCTCCCTCAAAACTTGCGACATCTGTGGCATTGTGCTGTGTGATAAAACTGCACATTTTAGAGTGGCCTTTTATTAATCATGCTGTCTAATCAGCATCTTGATATGCCACACCTGTGAGGTGGATGGATTATCTCGGCAAAGGAGAAGTGCTCACTAACACAGATTTAGACAGATTTGTGAACAATATTTGAGCGAAATAGGCCTTTTGTGTACATAGAAAAAGTCTTAGATCTTTGAGTTCAGCTCATGAAAAATGGGGGCAAAAACAAAAGTGTTGCGTTTATAATTTTGTTCAGTGTAAATTACCCTGATTCACTGTCCTGCTAGAATACAGCATAAAGGTTACACAAGATTATAACACACTGAACAACATGAATCATGTTTTAGGAGGTCCTGATTTCTTTGACCTTCTCACCTGTGTCCATCTTGCCATCTTGGGCTGCAGGTCCCTCAGGTATGACGCTCTTGACCTGTAGGAACTCGTCCGGTTCGTCCCCACCAATGATGGTGAAGCCGAATCCCATGTTGCTCTTCTGTAGCACCGTGGTGAGGAACGTCCCTTTGAGTTGTGTGGCATCCCTTGTGAATGGAGGCTTTTCTGTGAAGACAAACACACATAAACTATCAGAGGAATACACGGCACAATGCACAGCCATCTCTACTGCATGGTCTTTGGTGCTTTGGTCAAGCTAAAGTGGAAGTGAAAGTAGGGCACACCTGAGCAACCCGAAACCGAGAAACACCAATAAAACCAATTGGGTGAAGATGGCATATATGGGCCACAGAGAAAAGCAGTACCTCTATATATTGTGGGCAATGGCAGCGCCGATAGACCTTGACTTTGCATTTGCTGTTGCTGTTGCATCCTTCGTTTGGCCTCTAGGACGGGGTTCTCAAACTGTGTCCTTCTGTTAATGTGGCTGCGGGGCAGAACGAGCAGATATTTAATCACGCCGGGACCCTCCCTCCCTCGGCACGCTTATTGAAGAGCATGACACGGATGATTTGGGGTCAGATTCGACTAAAATTTGAAAGAAGAATTCTGAAGAACTTACTCAACATAGTAACTGCCATAAATAGGGTCGTCTATTTTCTCCCAGCCATATGGAAGTTCTGTAAAAAGAAGAAGAAAAAAAAAAAAGACGGTCGGCACCTCGTTGCAAATGTTGTTAATCCCTGTTGCATATGATCTGCATGTGTATTTAATGTAGTCTGGGTTCTATTTTCTGTTTCCTTGCATAGTTTTGTTTTAAAACAATTAAAATTAAAATCTGTGTGTGTTTTCACATTTAAATTTTAACTGATTTAGTTTTAGAGAAACAATGACAATACACATGTATATAATACTTGACTGATGACGTATACATACACTACATACATATAAAATAGCAAATACTAAAAATATTAAAATATTAAATACATACATATAAAATACTAAAAATATTTTTAAAGTTTTCTGCAAAAGAATTGAAGCTAAGATAGATAGATAAGATAAGATAAGATAAGATAAGATAAGATAGATAGATATACTGTATTACAAAAAAAAATAAATCAAAATGAGAAATGTTGCTTTGGCAGACAATACTACCATTATTAAAACACACAACTGTTACTAAAACTAAAATTGAAATAAAAATAAAATGAACACTAGATAGACAATTTAAATTATAAAACTATAAAAATAAAAACATAAAACTAATAAAAATGGCAAAAGCCCATAACCAAATTATTAAAACAATCTAAGATTTAAACTGCAAAACTTAAAACCTAAAAATACAAAAATGATAATTCAAAATATTAATACTATAGCAGTATACAAATAATGCTAAAATAACAATGATACAGATAGACAGATACATAGATAGATAGATAGTGTATATACACAACAACAATATAGTAATATTACAATTTTTTTCTTCATACTTTTATCAGATTTAAACTTTTTTTAGCATGCCTATGTAAAGCAATTGGAATTAGCATTGTTAATTAAATAAGCTATATAAATAAATTTTCCTTGCCTTGATAATCACATTATTTAATCAGGTTTCAAATGAAGTATTACCATAATTTCATATTTATTAATGATTACGACAGCGGTTGAAAGGCGAACCTGATTGTATGAAACCTTCAGAGACAACAAGCTTAAAATTAGCTATTTAATGCATGGCACGAAGCATGCATGTCATGAAAACATTCCTCACAGTTTTCATTATACTGAAGCCCAGTCCAGTAAATCAATAACCCCAGGGATGCCTGCAGTGTATGATAATACACGGCGCAAATCAGTCTAGATGTCTTTTAAAAACATTCCCTATGCATGCCAGAATTTGGGCTCTGTATCCCGAACAATCCAGCCGGCCGCTCACGCTGGCAGTCAGTGTATAAAACAAAGCTTAATTAGGACACACAGCAGTAAGTGAGGGGAGGTCTGGCAGCCCGAAGGTTACAGCCAACATACTTTCATGCAATTCAATCCGCATGAGAGACACAAAACAAATTGAAGGGCTGGCAAGATCACCATGACAACAAAGGGCTGTCATCACGTGCGGCACTCAAGATGCTTTTTCCTGTGTGTGTTGTTTTTCAGCCAAATTTGACAATATTGAAACATCAAGAAGAAATGGGCTACAACATGCGCAAACTCATGCAGTAATTATCAAAAACATCACCAGTGGGACATGCAGCAGTTTTTGCCGGTGTTCTTCAAAACACGTACATATACATGCAGATGAAGTCATAAACAGTGTGCACTAAACATGCACATTCACACAAACGCAAGGCTAAACCACTAAAGAGTGCTTGAGGAACTACCTAAAAACAACTCATAACAACCTAGCAACCACTCCGAACACCAACACCTAGCAATCTTCAAGCAATTTCCTAGCAACCATTCAAAACTCCATAGCAACCACCAAAAATTGTCCTAACAAACTCATAGCAATCACTTGAAACGGCCTTACAACTACTCAGAATGCCCTAGAAGCCATCTAGCAACCAGTCAGAACACCCTAGCAACCATAAAACAATGTTTAACTACCTAGCAACCACAATTTACAACTCCCTGACAACCATCAAACAATGCCCTAGCAACCCCTAAGAACTCCCTGACAACCACCAAAAAATGCCAAAGCAACGACCATACATTATCCTAACAACCTCATAGCAATCACCTGAAACGGCCTTACAACTACTCAAAATGCCCTAGAAACCACGTAGCAACCAGTCAGAACACCCTAGAAACCACCAAACACTGTCTGAGGAACTACCTAGCAACCACCATTTACAACTCCCTGACAATCATCAAACAATGCCAAAGCAGCCTCCAAAACAATGCCCTAGCAACCCATAAGAACTCCCTAACAACCACCAAACAATGCCCAAGCAACCTCCAAACATTATCCTAACAACCTCATAACAATCACCTGAAACAGCCTTACAGCTACTCAGAATGCCATAGAATACGCCTAGCAACCAGTCAGAACAGCCTAGCAACCACCAAACAATGTTAGATTAACTACTTAGCAACCACCACTTAGAACTCCCTGACAACCATCAAACAATGCTCTAGCAACCCCAAAGAACTCCCTGACAACCATCAAACAATGCCCAAGCAACCTCCAAAACAATGCCCTCGCAACCCCTAGAACTCCCTGACAACTACTAAACAACGCTCAAGCAACCACCGAACATTATCCTAACAACCTCATAACAATCACCTGAAACAGCCTTATAACTACTCAGAATGCCCTAGAAACTGCCTAGCAACCAGTCAGAACACCCTAGCAACCACCAAATGATGTTTGATTAACTACCTAGCAACTACCATTTACACCTCGACAACCATCAAACAATGCCCAAGTAACTCCTCAGAAGTAAGAATACCTAGCAATTTTCTTGTAACACTTTAGCAACTACTCAGAACTCCCTAGCGACCAGCAAACAACAATGTGCACACACAGAACACTGTAGCAATCACTTAAGATGACCTTAAAACCATTCAAAATACCCTAGAAACCTAGCAACCAGTTAGAACATACTAGCAACCAACAAACACTGCTTGAGAAAATACCAAGAAACCACCAAGTAGAACTCCCTGACAACCTGCAAACAATGCCCTAGCAAACACTCAGAACACCCTAGCGAACACCAAACAATGTCCTAGCAAGTGCAAACTCATAGCATGTCCTGTCAACCATAAAGAACACCATCGCAATTATCCAAAATGACCTCACAATCATTCAGAATACCCTAGAAACCATCTAGCCCTAGCAACCACTCCGAACACCCTAACAACCACCAAACTCATAGAATGTCCTACCAGCCAGGCAGAACACTGTAGCAGTCACATGCTACAGACCTTATCACTATTCAGAATATTCTAGAAACCACCTAGCAATATCATAGCAACTACTCAGAAGCCCATAGCAACTCCAAACATTACCCTAGCAAACCTGCAGAAGAACACCTAGCAATCTTAATGTAATGCCCTAGCAACTCCTAAACAATGCCCTAGCAACCCTGCAGAAGAACACCTAGCAATCTTATTGTAATGCCCTAGGCAACCACTCAGAACTCCCTAGCAACCCCAAAACAATATCTTAGCAACCCCGCAGAAGTGACTAACAATCTTATTGTAATGCCCTGGCAACCACTCAGCACTCCCTAGCAACCCCCAAACAACGTCCTAGCAACGCCGCAGAAGTAAGAACACCTAGCAATCTTTTTGTAATGCCCTAGCAACCACTTAGAACTCCCTAGCAATGCACAAACAATGCCCTAACAACCCAGAATTAGTAATAACACCTAATAATCTTCTTGTAATGCCCTGGCAACTACTCAGAACTTCCTAGCAACCAGCAAACATTGTCCTAAAAGTGCAAACTCATAGAATGTCTTATCAATGACACAGAACACTGTAGCAGTCACCTGAAATGACCTTACAACCATTCAGAATACCCTAGAAACCACCTAGTAACCAACAAACAATGCCCTGGCAACCATTGAGAACACCCTGGCATCACAGCGGACATTTTTCATGGACAAAAAAATGTAATAAAAAATTGAATACTGCAATTTTTTAAATGTAACATTTTTCCTAATGCACACATTTGGAAAAAAAGTAGCAAACAAGTATACAAGCAAACACAAGTCACGCTACAGCCTCTGCATTGACACACATAAAGACGGTCTACAGACATGCCCTCAAAGCAGGTTTTTTACTCATACTGTGTCAAAAGAAGCCATGCTGTGTTCAGATATTCATTAGTTGAGTGAATGGATGCTGCGCCGAACAGAACGCTGGGCCGGAGGAGGCAGGAGCAGGTGTGATGACCAACGAGGTTCTCGCACCTCCCTAGGAGGGTTACAGCAATCAATTCCCTCCTACACACGCACACACACCAACCGGCTACACCGCATCCGCTAATGCTTGACCCTTCTCCTCACAATCAGAAACCAGGCTCATATTTAGGGTTTACATTAAGAACAGACCTTTCCCAGGCTGTCATCCAAGAGGATACAGGACGAACCTCTTAGATGTGTCACATACACCACTTTAACTCAGAGAGAAAGACGAGTAACACACCAGATGGCGACACTTTTTTAACAGAAAAAAAAGTGAGAAGTGTGACATAACCTTGGCTGGATTTATTGTAGTTTTCTTTTAAAAATCACATCTTGGTATGGAAGAAACTGTATATTTCTAGAATAGAAATTCAAATTTATAGAAATTTAATAACACCTACTCAACGTTCCAGCATGGGCAAACATTATTGCAAACTAGAAATGTAAAAAATTATTTTGAAAATTATTTATAAATACAACAAATATGGACAACAGGATATGGTGTCATGCTCTAAAGCAGCTGTTTTTAATAAAGAAATTATAAATAACAAATGAATAATATTCAAAATATTTGAATATATTACCCAGTTAACGTTACACCCTTTAAAAATGTTATGAATTTAACAAATATTATTACATTATGAGGTAAATTATATTTAATATACCACAATTAGATAACAATATTCAAAATGTTTGAAAATATTACTTACCATTCCCACACCCAATAAAAGTTAAAAATGTTCATTTATGAATGAACAAATATTATTAGCTTCTAGAATGCTCCATAGATCACTTACGCACCACATTAGAAAATAACCTGCTTTTTAATAATTAATACGTTATAAATAATAATATTGAAAACATATTACCTAGTCATCGCTCCCACAATATTGCATTTTTTTGAATAAATACAATTCTAAAATACTTAACAGTGTAATAATGTACCATTTTTGGAGAATAATTCTAAAACATACATATTTTTAAAGAAAATTCTATATGTCTTTTTTAATTTTATTTAGGACCTTTTGGACCGTTCATGGTTTTAAGACAATGATCTAACCCAGACCACCTTAAATATATTTTCTCAAGCCTCCTTAAATCAATGGTCCTCCATCGGCAGTTGCCATGGCAACTATGGGAGAAGTCTCTTTTTCAGGTTCTTTCATTCACTGAGTGGCTTACATATATTTGAGTGCACTGAATGCACAAGTGTAAATATGAGCATGTGCATATGTGCCGGATGTGTCCTGTGTGTCAAAACCAGCAAGCAAGGCTGATTAATTTGCAAGCACAGAGTAAATCTTGGAGCATGAGAACAATGGAAAAATTATTCCATTGTTGCTAAATTAAACAGGCACGCCTCTAAATTACACCAAGAATTGAGAGTAACATTGATGTTGAAGGCAAAATTAGATAGACTCAGACAGATCATCTTTCATCTAACCTTTGATGAGAATTTATGATGAAACTGTGCCGTCCCATGAGGATCATAAGCTAAGAGACATCTGAATTTAATTCTGAATCATGTATTTGTCTGAACTTTGAAGACAGACGTGGATCAAATTTGCAATACACAGAGTGATTTCTTCGCAGCAGTTATTATTGAACATAATGGAAATCAATCATGATTATGCGTATGAGCTTACGTTGCTGCGCAGACGTGCCCGAAAAATAGATCTATGCTGTACTACGGAGAGGGATATTAGCAGTCATGTCACAGAGAGGCATTAAAAGGCCTGTGGAAAGAGATATTGATTTCTCTGGCCCCATTAAATTGCATTTTAATTCAACAGAGGGTTTCAAAGATTGTAGATTTGGGTACACAGAGCCACCATGCATGTTTAACACCCCGGCTGAGAAGAAACATAAAAAATACAGGTTTTGAGCAAGCTAATGAATATATCATGCTGACTTGTGCTCCATTTTTAGAGCTCAGGTAACATTACAAGTGCGAATGGAGAAATAAAAAAAAAAAATCAACAAAAGAATCAATGTCTGTAAGAATGGATAGATGGCTTTATGGAAACATGGATGGATGAATGAACGAATGAATGCATGGAGGGTAGAAGAATGCAGCTTAGATGGCTTAATGGATGAATGTATGAACAAAAAAAATGAATCAATGGAAAGGAGGATGGATCAAGAAATGAATAAATAGCTTTCTGATCAAATGAATGAATGAATGAATGAATGAATGAAGGATAGATGGCTTAAAAGATAGATAGATGAACAAACAAAGGAATAAATACACAAATTAATCAATATGCAAATGAATGAATGAATGAATGAATGAATGGAGGATAGATCCTCAAGCAATTGGTGACTGAATGAACAAAAAACATGATGGATGAATGGATGGATGAACAAACAAATTAACAAATGAATCAATAAGTGAACAAATTAATGAATAGAGGATAGATAGCTTAAAAGATGAATGGATGAACAAAGGAATAAATACACAAATTAATCAATATGCAAATGAATGAATGAATGAATGAATGAATGATAGATCCTCAAACAATTGGTGACTGAATGAACCAACAAAACAGGACAGATGGATGGATGGATGGATGAACAAACAAATGAATCAATAAACAAAAGAAGGAATGAATAGACAACAGATAGCTTAAAAGATGGATAGATGAACAAACAAAAGAATAAATACACGAATCAATATGCAAATGAATGAATGAATGAATAAATAGAGGACAGATGACTTTATGGATGGATGAATGAATGAATGAACAAACTAAAAAACTAATGGAGAAAGTCTGAACAAATAAACTAATAAATGACTGGAATGGAGGGTAAATGACTGCTTTACAGATGAATGAATGAATGAATGAATGAATGAATGAATGAATGAATGAATGGATGGATGGATGGATGGATATATGACCGAACGAACAAACAAATTATTAAACAAGCAAAATGAATGGAAGATAAGATAGTTAAAGGATGGGCAATTAACTAAAAACAAACATAAAGAGGATGGAAGAATGGATGGATGAATGAACAAACAAATGAATGAATAGAGGACAAATGTCTTGATGGATAAACTGAAATGAAATGCAATGTATGTCTATATGGTGGGATAGATAGATAAATAGACGAATGGATGGATGCATGGATGGCTATATGACTGAATAAATGATTGAACAAGCAAACAAATGAATGGAAGATGCTTAAAGGGCTCATGACATTGTACATAGATTTTTTTTTAAATATTAATATGCTCCTTGAGGTTTACTTATAATGTTTATTAAGTTTATTGCACAAAAATACAACTAAATATGTGGAAAAATGATTATTTTCAACCCTCATTCAGCGTGATCAAGTGTCAGCTGTTAACGACTAAACGCTGGTGGGCGGGGCCTATGTCAACGTCTTGCTCTGAAGGCGGTGTTTATGCAAATGACTGGGGATAGGTGACGTCACCTTGTCCCATTGGATCCAAAACGAGCCGTTTTTTAGAGCTTGATTAAATAAATGCTTTGTTTATAATGAGGAGTGCGTTTTAAGCTATGAAACTTGCAGGATGCACAAAAGATTATATGCCAAAAGATCATGGCAAATTTGATTTCTCGTGTCATGACCCCTTTAATAGAAAATGGATGAACGAATGAATGAATGGCTATATAGATTGGTGGCTTTACGGATGTTGGATAAATGGTTCAACGAACAAAATACGAACTAATTAACAAAAAAAAACAAAAAACAGATAAACGTTTGCATCAATGCTGAATAAACCTGTCAATTCATAAACACAGTGTGCAAAAATCATGATCTAGTAGTTTGCCATTCAGGATGTTTCATGAAATCAGAGCACAATCTGATCGTGTTCTGACATCACGAACAAACCCACAAAATGGAAACCTCCCACTCAGATTTCATGTTAAAATCTTTGACGCATACATCTCTGGAGGGAAACTACAACTAGAGGTCATGACATCAAATTTCTTCATGCGTAAAAGAGTAACGCACTCACACGCGTGTTAACACACTCAAACACTCACCATCTTCCTCACACTCCTCTGGGGGCTTGGCTTTCTTCGCTAGTCGAGGGTCGAGCCATGACGTCGTTTTGGTATTGTGACTGTAAAGAAAAATATTGCAACAATTAATAGTATGTATAACAGAGTTTAGCTACCATGATACATATCAAAAGCGTCTCTATGGGTGTTATGTCAGGCAAATGTTGGAACAAGCTTCACTTTGCAATGTAAAACATTCTAGACTAGATATCCCAGAAGGCTTCAGTCGCAGTGGCTGGGGATTTTTCCAGTTAACACAATGACAATCAATACTTTTAATAAGTCCCTCGTTTCTCATTAAGGACAGATGAGAGGAAGAGGAACATCTCTCTCTCACTCTTAAGAACTCTCTTCCCTCAGCTACTCTGGCAGATTCAGTTTTATAGTGATTCATTCATCATAATGATTCATGGCTCAGCAAAATCCAGTTCTTCCCTAATTGAAGTGGTACCATGTACTAGCGCTAAGTGATATACAATATTTTTTATTTCAAACAAAATAAATAAAAATAAAATAAAAATATATCTTTATTTATTTATAGAAGAATGTTAAAACAAATATTCTAATAGTACTACAGATTTAAATTTCAGTAGCAAAAATTACGCTAAACGTATGTTTCAACGTAAAAAATCCGATTCAGTCTGATTTGCTTGCATCATCACTAAAATGTTCATGAAAGTCCATGTGCAGATTTTATATGTATTTGTTAGTTAAAAATACTGTATTTTATTAGCAATTATTGTAATATGGTTTATATAAATGAAAATAATATATTTTTGTTATATCATCCTTCTAGCATTAAACATTTTGGTAACAATTTACAATAAGGTCCCATTAGTTAACATAACATATTATCTTTTATTTGCATATTATCAAATTTGCATAAAGTAAGCTCAATAAATGTTTTATGGATATTTACATTGTCAGTTCAAGTTAACTAATGTAATTAACTAATGCTAACAAATGAAAACTTAGTGTAAAGTGTTACCAACATTATAAATCAACATTTTAAATGTTTGAGTGAAATGATGAAAAACGTATAAAAACATGAATTTACAATTAATATTTATATATTAATCAAATTATACAACACAGTTACTTTACATCTTACGCATTTATATTAAGTAATTTTACATGAATAAATAAAAAATAATTTCGAATAAATTTCAGAGGCAAGTAATTAAATTGAATATCTTCAGAAGAAAAATAAAAAAATTATAATTACCCTACCATCTGCTGAAGTCCAGCAAATAATCTCCAAAATGCAAAATTAAGTAAACTGAACTGAGAGAGCTCAATACGGCACACATAAATAATTCAGCTATCCGTAACGATTTGTAAAAGAGGACACTGCAACAGGTAGCGCTCCATATGTTCAAACCTCTTTCATTATGAAGTGTGCTTTGACGTGCACTTCACTCACTCTATGAAGTAAACTTCTCCTTTCTCAGTGTAGGCCATCTCCCAGTTATCTGGCAAAGGGCCCATTTCGTCATTCTCCTGGGAGTCCTGAGGGGACTTGGGGGCGTCTCCTTCCTCCTCAGGGGCATCTGTGGCGGTGAGGGTGGGGGTTTCGGGTGGACACGGCTGGACGGGCACGTCTCCGGAAGCGTCGGTGCTCTTGTCCTCATGTTCGCTCGATTCTGTGAGGGAAAACAAAATGAATCAGTGTCGAGCATGACCTTCTGAGTGAGAGACTTATTTGACAGTAGAGTGTTATAAAGGATGGTACACAGAAATGCGGGTACATAAAACAAATATGTAATGACTAGGGGCCAGATTTACTAACAGCTTGTGCCAGCGCAAACCATCTTTTGGCGTTAAAACAGTACTGTCAGGATTTACTACAGACATGCAGTGATGAATTAGCGCTGAAAAGGCGTGGACACAGTTATTTTTGCACCTGACCTTAATGAATATGCATTTGTAGGAGTTTCTCTTTCAGACACAAAATTTATGAGAGGAGAGTATTAAAATGAATCACGCAAGGCAATTTACTAACGTTTGCACTCGTCAAATTACTGGTATTTCCGCCATTATTTAACACCCAAAAAAAGCGTTCTTTAATGCGCATTTTCAGTAAATCACACCCAGAATTTCCCCATCCCATCAGTGCTTTTAGGGGAAAGGAAAAGGAAAGGGAAGTGGTGTGTGGCCAAGTATGGTGACCCATACTCGGAATTTGTCCTCTGCATTTAACCCATCCAAGTGCATGCACAGCAGTGAACACACACCCGGAGCAGTGGGCAGCCAATGCTGTGGCGCCCGGGGAGCAGTTGGCGGTTCGGTGCCTTGCTCAAGGGTCTCACCTCAGTCGTGGTATTGAGGGTGGAGAGAGTGCTGGTTATTCACTCCCCCCACCTACAATCCCTGCCAGACCTGAGACTCGAACCCACGACCTTCGGGTTACAAGTCCAACTCTCTATCCATTAGGCCACGGCTGCCCACTATTTTATTTTATGGAATTGCGCTCTGACACTGTGTCCTAACTAAAAGATACACGTGACGCGACGACACGAAGCTTTTGTCCTAACTAACCGCGACGACGACACGCAAAATTTCAATTTTAGAAACGGTTTCTATTTCTGCGACGTCGCGGCTGGAACAACAACATACAAACTATATGACAGTAATCTCAGATACTGATTATGTGCTTTATTCAAAGTTAAACGTGTCTAATGAATGTTGAATATCATTCTGCATGACTGTTATAGCCATACTGAAAGCAACAAAAGATAGTTTACCTCAGATATTGAAAATAAGATATACGTTAAAACTGTGAACTAACAAGCATATTCCATGACAAAGATGGTATCAGTCACTCAGTATGTACTTTTAATAATGTTAAAAAGGTTTAATATTTATGAATTAGATTATAAACACGCCAATTTCTTTATGAGTGCAGTGTGCTTCCAGGGAGAGTCCGCCCATACACGCTTTTGATTGGCTGTGATATTTGATTGATTCTGTCGCGTTGCATGTGGTGTGAACAGCCAAATTGCTTGTCACTGGAATCCTGTCACGTTGCGTGTAGTGTAGGACACGGTGTAACGCTAATTTGCAATGTTTAGTAAATCTGGCCCATTGACTGTCAAAATGAATTCTTACTAAAAAGGCCTAACCAGCTTTAGCCGGCTCAGTATGATTCAAAACCTCATCTTGAAGTTATGTAACAACTGAAAAGTTTAAAGGGGAGCATCTAATGCTACTTCATGTATGTTGAGTTATTTACATGGTTAAAGAGTTGGATTCTCATGCTAAAGTTTCAAAAAACGATATGAATGTAGAACGGAGTATTTCTGTGTCAAATATACTCCTTCCGGTGTTGTACAAGTTTCAGAGTTTTTTTTCAAGCTTGGCTCTTTGTGACGTAATGAAGGGTGGAACTCCTTATATGGGCATTTCTCCTGGAAGAATGTGCCTGAGCACACATCGACCAGAGCGAGAGTGCGCCCATCACCGCGCTTCATTCGGCAGCACTGAACGGGACTTGCTCGAGAAGAACGTCTCCAAAGAAGTGGGTTTTTGGTTGTAAGGGAAAGATAACCTGGTTCAGCTTCCCAAAGAACCCAGCGTTACGTAAATGATGAAGTTTGTTTTTCCGGGGCAGCAATGGAGTTTTCAACGAAGTGTGTTTGTTGATGAACGTTTTATTAACAAGGCCCAGTTCGGCGCTGGATTTGCACATCGTTTGATACTGAAAGATGGAGCAGTCCCAGCTATAAAAGATCCCGGTCATGATTCGGAACTGCAGACGGTAAGTGAAATGGCATCAAATGTCTGTGTTTTGTTGGCAATCTGCGCAAGTGCTCGTCACTCTTTAGCTCCGCCCATGGCGCGCCTCCAGGAGCTCGGCTGTTTTTCGGAGAGAATCGTAAAGCTGTATCATTCTTTTATAAATATGATCAAACTAAAGACTCTTTGGAGCTATAAACGATGCTGTACTACTCTATAGGTACTCAAGATCAACATGAGATTGGGTAAAGCTGTGTGTGTTATGTCCCCTTTAAATAAAGCATCAGACTCTCATCTTTCATTATAAACGAGCCGTACCGGCCGTGAAGCCCACATTCTTAATTGACTCAGTCGGGTCAGTTCAAACTATCTCAGTAACAGTGGTAGGTTGTAACCTGGTGTGATGGCGATGCCGTTGCCATTGACGACGGGGCTCTCTTCCTCCTCCTCTTCTGGTGGCTCAATGCTGTCCTTCTCCATGTTGCTGACGGACTTATTTCTCTTCCGTTTTCCCTCTGCACTGGGTCGGGCACCGGGCAAGAGTTGGTCCGTCACATTAAACAGCATCGGCGTGGGTTCGGCAGGAGGCTTTGGCGTGCCATAGAAGTTATCTAGAAACAACAGAAAACACATTTTGGGATTTCAACTAGGAAAAACTGCTTTCGCAGCCACTTAGCATGCAAAAAGGTGAAGTCTGACTTGAAGTAACTTTTCAAAAACTTCACTGGAGTTAATTTTTTCTGTGTGATGTTTGCCGTTACTGCACCCTCGTTCACCGGCGACTGAATCGTTTCATTCAAGATTGAAAAGAAACCATGTGTATCCGGGGAAATCTGTTTAATGATTAAAAACTGAGCTCCTGTGCGGTTACAGCACAGGCTTTACGAATTCATTTGCAGGTCTTTGGGGATGGAAACAGAAGAGGTGAATTTGATCGATTCGTTGAAATTACACCCTGTGACCCAGAGTTATAGACTGGGAGTGGACTAACTTCACCTCAACAAAACCACATGAAACCTACAAAATCAATATAGAGTACCTATATATTGTGCTGACTTCTATTCAAATATCCTTTTAAATTAAAAACAGCTGTTTTTACTGTGCTGACGTGAACCATGATTTGATGCTAGCCATTGCTAGTCAGAAACAGATGGTGCATTCTCATTCACACACATTCATACAGAGCATTTAACTGGACAAATATTTGCATACCAAATTTTTCTTATTTCATGCAAAAAAAGTCATGTTTGCACATCAAGGCTGGATTTATTCGATTGAAAATACAGTAAAAAAAAAAAAAAATATTACAAAATATTATTAGAATTTAAAATAACTTTTTTGTATTTGAATATATTTGAATATGTAATTTATTCCTGTGATGCAAAGCTGAATTTTCAGCATCATTACTGCAGTCTTCAGTGTCACGTGATCCTTCAGAAATCATTCTATTATGCTGTTTTCCTGCTCAAGAAACATTTCTTATTATTAGCAATGTTAAAAACAGTTAATATTTTGGTGGAAACCTTGATACATTTATTTCAGCAATATTTGATGAATAGAAAGTTAAAAAAACAGCATTTATTTGAAATAGAAATCTTTTTTAACATTATTAATGTCTTTATTGTCAATTTTGATTAATTTATTGTATCCTTACTTAATAAAAGTACTAATTTCTTTAAAAAAAACAACTAGAGCAGTAGTTGAATCTGTTAAAGGTTAATTTTTCAACTTAAAAATAATTTTTTTTAAGATTTATTTTTGGGATGCCCATAGCGCAATGGCATTATACGTTGGCGTACTATCACGAGGCTATCAGCTATTAATTTAAAAATTAATAAAAAATATTTAAAAATTGCTACAAGTGAATTAAGGCATCACAACATTATAATGTACGGTACGAAAAAAAAAATTCATTTTGAATCTTGCTAAGGATTACATTAAAGAGTGTTATTAAATTAGACAAGGCAAGGCAAGTTTATTTATATAGCACATTTCATACACAGTGGTAATACAGAGTGCTTTACATAAAGGAATTAAAAATAATGCTAAAAAATAAATCACACCAATAAAAACAAATTATTAAGATCAAGTGAGTATTAGATGATCTCCAAAGTTAATCTAAAAATAAGGGGAAATCACCCTAATATCTGCTAACAATTGATATGATTCCCATTAAATGTAATTTATCGAAGCTATAAAACAGCTTTTCTTCATCGACATATGAAGAAACATCAAAAACTTTCATCAAACATCATTTGCATTTCTGTGCCGTTTTAGATTAAATATAAAGTTACTCTCATTGTTGTCTGTCACTTAAGCTGTTATGATGCTGTGCCTCACAGAGTCACAGGAAGAGAAAAGAAACCTGTGTCTGAAAGTAGTCCACACACCTCAGTGTCGGCTCTCAAGAGACCAAACTGCACTAGTTCTGAATACCTCTGCTCAATGTCAAAGATACGTGCTCCTTCTTGCGGTAACATCGAGCAAATTTAAGGAAATTCATATTCCAGGCCGCAGTAGTGTGTTATAAGCTTTATTTGGAGAGGTTGAGATACGGGAGGTATAACAGTGTATTTCACTTACCTTCGTATGTTCCACTTTCTAACAAAGCCCCACTTTTCTCTAATTCCATAAACCGCTCAACGCTCACAAAGTTGTAGTCCACACCTGGGACCTCCCCCTCTTTGGGCTGTCTCGTTGTGCCTGCAGAAAAAAAAAACACATATCGCGACTGTTAGAATATTTGTGCTGTGAATATATCAGCACTACAGAAATGTATTGTCATAGTATCATGGTAAGATATGATACAAAACTATTAAACAACACAACTGTTTTCAACATTAATAAAAAAAAAAAAAATGTTTCTTGAGCAGCAAATCAGCATATTGATTTCTGAAGGATCATATGACACTGAAGCCCAGAGTAAATTCACTGATGAAAATTCAGCTTTGCAACACAGGAATAAATAAGAATAGTCTCTAAATAAGAATAGAAATAAGAATTTCTGGAACTGCATTTAAAACCAAACAAGGGCAGTTAAAAAAAACACCAAGCGAAAAAAGTAACTCTGAAAACTCGCAAAGTGTCGTATCCAAGTTCCATATTGACTATTTATGTAAATTGGGTGCATAATTAATGCATTAACTGAGGCTGAGTCTTCTGAGGGTAATCAAACATTCTTAAGAAATCAGGCACTGGGGATTTGGAAGATGCATACTTAGCAACGATATCGTAATCCAGTCCCTTGAGCACTCAACCAAATTGTCTCTGATTTCACAAAACTTTTAGTCTGGAAAAAAAATCATCCAGGTTTTGGCTTGTGAACTTCCCTGCAAGAGAAAGAGTGCTGTTTGACTTTAATGACATTCCATCATGACCAATAATCAGGTGAAACAGACATCTATTATTCAACGCTGAGGGGAAAATACTTGAGCATGTGAACCATTAAAATATGAAGCTGACAAAATCAAAAAGTCAATTCAAGTTTCTGTGAAAAATGAAAGTGCATTCAAAATTAGGGGAGATTTATTTAATTTAGCATTCTTATTAATTCTGGCAATTCAAAGATTAAACGATTAAAGATTACTCAGGTGAGTAATTAATAGGGAGATCTGATTTGACTTCACAGAGTGAGCACAGATGTAACGGATGGGTCATTGGATGAGGCTAATGATCTTAATCAATAATAACAGTCAGCTTGCAACCAAGGAGACATAAAATGAGTATGAAATGCAGCTGAGAAAATCAGAAACATATATATATTTGGAAGGGAAAAAAAATGTGTGTGTGTGTGTGTGTATATATATATATATATATATAAATATATAAATAAAAGTGACATCAGTGGTTCAACCATAATCTCATGAAGCTACAAGAATAATTTTTTCTTTATTCAACAATTTTGTCTCTTCCGTGTCAGTCTTCAAGATTTGAACCACTGATGTCACATGGACTTTTTTTTAACACTGTCCTTACTACCTTTCTGGGCTTTGAATGTGTCAGTTGCATTGCTATCTATGCAGGGTCAGAAAACTCTCAGATTTCATCAACAATATCTTAATTCGTGTTCTGAAGATGAACGAAGGTCTTAAGGGTTTGGAACGACATGAGGGTGAGTAATTAATGACAGAATTTTCATTTTGTGAACTATCCCTTTAAGAAAACTATCAGCCAGCCGCTAGCAATGAATATAACAGCAGAGATTCAGTCAGTCATACAGGAGCTGAACTGTCTGTGGATAAAGCATTATCATTCACATATGGAACAACAATAGTCCTGTCAGTCATCATTCTGGCTGTTATTGCCGTACAATTGCTAAACTGACTCCATCACAATGAATCAAACTGCCTGAGACAAATTTCCTACATGCCCAGACATCATCGTCATTATAATTTCCATAATATCCCCAGTCATAAATAGAATATGGACACATTCAACAAAATAAAACACTTTTTGAACAGCAACAAAGCTAAAGTGTTTATTTTGAGCACTGTAAGGAGTTTCTGGACACATTTTCAGCTAGTCAAGTTGGCAGACCAGCTGACTGGCCAGTTAAATCCACTAAACACCTGCTTGGAGACTAGATACACCCGAACTCAGGATCAAGAACTGACACGAGCTGGATCTGAACTCATAACACCCGCACTGGGCCACGTCTCCGACTAAAGTAGATTTGAAAAAAATCAGTCCCAACTGATTTTTAGCTTCTACATATTTGCTTATATAATATGGAAAGCTTTCAAGCCAGTGCTGATAAAAGCGTTTGCCTATATCTGTCTGGTTTTCAGGCGCACTTAAATAACACTTTTCCACTGTGAAGTCAAGGAGCTCATTTCAGATTCATAAGGCAGATATGCATTACCTAGGATCTGGAAATCAAAGGTTGGAGTGTATTTCTGGCCTGGTGTGAACTCTGAACAAGTAAAGTCCATTTTGATTTTAGAGCTAAAATGACAGACCGTTGAATTATGAAAGTAAGACAAAACTCAGATAGAGAGAGAGAAAGGGGCTGGGAATGAGAGACAAGTGCATCACACACAGCTTATGTAATACGCAGACAGCAATGGCACATTATGGTCTAGAACATTTAAATATTCAAGGATATTCACCTGAACATCATTTCAGCAGCGATGGGCCTAAATATAGTAGCTGTGAATCCTTTTACAAATTCAGCGGCTCCCCTGAGATGACGGCCTAATGCCGAGAAGGTATTTTGTGCATAAGCTGTACAAAGCAGCAGGCCTTCTTTGAGCTGTCAATTATTATAGCATGTTAACATCAGTACAATGCAAACAATAATTATACGCAACCATCTAACAACCACATACTGTAGCACTGCACTAAAACACAATAGCAACCACACAGCAACACCCTGGAAACATTTACAACACCCTAGCACTGATGGCAAAGTTTACGTAAAGAAGCACAACTATTTTTTCAAGAACATAAATAAACAGAAATAAATACATAAACATAGAACAACAGATGGATAGAACCACAGATAGAATGATAGAACGATAAAACAATAGATAGAACAACAGACAGAATGACAGAACGATAGAATGACAGTACGACAGATAATAGTGCTGTCAAACGATTAATCGCATCCAAAATCAGTTTTTGTACATAATATATGTGTGTTTACTGTGTATATTTATTATGTATATATAAATACACACACATGCATGTATTTAAGAAAAATATGTTATGTTTATATATTAAATATATTTATATATAATTATATATTATATGAATATAAATATATACATGTAAATATTTTCAAAATATATACTGTATGTGTGTGTCTTTATATGTACATAATAAATATACACAGTACACACATATATTATGTAAACAAAAACTTATTTTGGATGCAATTAATCGTGATTAGATAGAATGATAGATAGATAGATAGTACGATAGATGGATGGATAGATGGATGGATGGAACGACAGAACGATAGATGGATGGATGGATGGATGGATGAATGGTACGATAGATAGAATGACAGAACGATAGATAGATGGATGGATGGATGGATGAATGGTACGATAGATAGAATGACAGAACGATAGATAGATGATGGATGGATGGATGGATGGATGGATGGATGGATGGTACGATAGATAGAATGACAGAACGATAGATAGATGGATGGATGGATGGATGGAACGATAGATAGATAGATAGATAGATAGATAGATAGAACGACAGATAGATGGATAGAACAAACGATAGATAGATAGAACGATGGATGGATGGATGGATGGATGGATAGACAGATAGAACGATAGAACGACAGAACGATCGACAGACAGATAGATAGATAGAACAACAGAACGATAGATAGATGGATAGAACGATAGATAGAACGATGGATGATGGATGGATGGATAGATGGATAGATAGAACGACAGAACGATCGATAGACAGATAGATAGATAGATAGATAGATAGATAGAACGATAGATAGAACGACAGAACAATAGATAGAACGACAGAACAATAGATAGAACGACAGAACGATAGATAGATGGATAGATAGATAGAATGATAGATAGAACGATGGATGGATGGATGGATAGAACAACAGAACGATCGATATACAGATAGATAGATAGAACAATAGATAGAACGATAGAACGATAGAACGATAGATAGATAGATAGATAGATAGATAGATAGACAGATAGACAGATAGATATGTACTTATCCATCTGTGATATTACAGATGTGTGTGGATCATCTCAGAGAAGTAAAGGCCTCTGATTTCAGTGCTCTCACAACACACACGTCCAGGGAAACATAATGCGCTGACAGAGGCAATTCAAATGTGCAAACAGCTGCATCTGTATGCTGACAAAGGGCTAAACATGACACAGAGGAAATTACACGGAAGCTCTGCTGATATTCATATGCTTCATGAATATTTATATCTTAATAATCAGATGGAAATAATTTACAGTTCTCTCCTTAAGTATTTGGGGTGGGATCTCTTTTTTTTGGAGAACAAATCTTGTGATCTAATCAAATCTTATCAATTTACATGTTATGTATAATGGCAAGATTGCAATGAAATAAACATCTTCACCCATGTTACAAATAGATACTCTTTCATTCACACAGATTAAATTCAGTTTAATTGATTTAATCAAAAGGAAAATGTTCTATAATATAAGGCTGTTTCTTTACTTAATGGTCATTTTAATTATTGTAATATTTAAATACTTCTCCTTTTCCAGATAATATGCTAAGACAACTATAAGTATGCTCTATTGCTCAAAAATGGCACTGACTCTATCCTGGACATTTGCAAAATATTTATATATGCATATTTTAAAAACAAACAAACAAACAAAAAAAACACTAAACTAAACTCAATCTAAACTCAAACAGGTTGCACAAATAAATTAGGAGTATAAATATTTATAAAATAAAAAATAAAAATGTTAAATTGTTAAATGTTAACAGAAAACAAACAAAAACATTTTAACAAACAAACAAGAAACCACTGTTTAAGAAACCTGTCTGAAAACAGTCATTTATTTATTTATTTATCTATTTATTTTGGGTGCTGCTAGAAGAAATTACACACTTCACCTCAAAGAGCTTTTATCATATTACAAAATATATCAAAGCGAAATGACATCAACAGCCTGAGGTGGGCGCTGATCTGTCTCGGCTACCTGAAGACCTGATTAAATACATCCATGGGGTAAATCTGATAATAACAGGACATAGAAACTGGCTTAGTTCATCTCTCCCTCTCTCGCCGCTCACTCTCATGCGATTATGGCTGATGTGATTATGAGAAATGATGAGAGAAAACTGCATCCAGCTTTACCCGTTTTCATTTCTCTGCTTGATTACCTCCTTATATCAGCTTCACCTTCCCATGAAACCATCTCCATGTGAAACAATCTTTCGGGTACGACTGTTTCGCACCTGCAGAGGACCCGCCGTCCTGTTTCACTTCCCTGTCAAAGCAAATCAACTGCAAGGATACAAAAGGCACCTCTGCTCTGGCTTTACTTCATAGTTCTGAGCCACAACGGCTCATTCGTAGGCTCTCTCTCGGTCTCCTCAGGAATTCTCTGCTTTAAAGTCATCAGCGGTGTCTCTTTGGATTGCTTGGGTTGAGAGTGACATCCCCACCTGCTAAACAAACCCCTGACAACTGATGCTCCAGACATACGCAGACAAGAATCAAATCAACAACAGCGTGAAGAAACCATATTCCAGCAAAATAAACCTAAACCATAT
Organism: Tor tambroides; assembly: GCA_021397915.2. Lineage (NCBI taxonomy): Eukaryota > Metazoa > Chordata > Actinopteri > Cypriniformes > Cyprinidae > Tor > Tor tambroides. Next base: position 61,237 of record JAFVLL020010054.1, on the reverse strand, counting down.
ACTCTTTCCCAAATATATATTCACCATTAACATGCTACAGTAAATTCTTCAGAGAGTGTTCCTAGGTAGCAACAGCAACAGAAAATAAACAGAAATGGGGTTTTTTGCTACTAGATCAAAATATGCACATTATATTAAAAAAAAAAAAAAATCTTTTTTTACTTGTAATTATTTGTATAAAATTTCTATAATTATAATTTATATAAATACTTTAACTACTAATTTATATAATATAATATAATATAAATCTATCAATTATGTATTTACGTATTATGTATTATTATACATTTAAATTAATTTAATATAAATACTTTTATTATTATGATTATATATTATGTATTATTTATTTATGTATTACGTATTATTATACATTTAAATTAATTTAATATAAATACTTTATTAATTATTATTATTATTATATATTATTATACATTTAAATTAATTTAATATAAACATTTTATTAATTATTACCAATTATTATTATTATACATTACAATTATATTATTATATATTAAATATACATAAATATTATTATATAAATACATATTCTTTATTAAAATGTATTATTATGCATTTAAATTAATTATTATTATTTTTATTATGTATTAAATTCTAATTATATATGTATTACGTATTACTATGTATTATTAGACATTTAAATTAATTTAATATAAATATTTTTTCTATATTTAATGTTATTTAATTATTAACATTTATTTTACTACTATCACCTCTTGAATAATAAAGACTTAAAAAAACTCAAAATTTCTGAATATTTTGGAACTGTACTGAATACTAATCACTGAATTTTTAATGACAAAATGAAATGATTTTTTTTTTTAATTGAAATATTTACTGTGTAAATACACAAACATTTTAAACTGTGCCACAAAAACGCAACAATTTAGTGCAATTTTATTTTATTTTATCGGAGACTTGTCATTAATATACATCTACTGAGCAGCCTGACACAGTAAGACTGAGTTTGAGTTTGGGACAGGACTAAAGTGTAAGTTAGCAGCTAATTTGAATGAACAACAGACCAAACATCAAGCGATAAAGTGCTGCTGCAGCAAACAAAAGAGTTTTGAAAAGTTCTCCAAGTCGAAGAAGGCGAAAAAGGTAAACTAACGAAAAGAATCGAGCGCTGAAATATATTTCCAGTCAGCACAAATGACTGTGTGCAGGTTGAAGCTGAATGAAGGCTGACACTGAGGCCCTGCCCTTGTGTACCATCTGTGGAAGCGTTTGAGGCGTTGATGAATGCTGGGGCTGGAGGGCTAAAATTTGCCTGTAATGGCCTGCAGCCTCACTGACACTCGTGTTCCCTCTAATCTGCGGTCAGTCCAACCTTGAAGCCCAGCGCTGCTCTGTGCACTGAATCGCTAATGTCTGAATAGAGGTAAACAGCTCTCAGGGTGAGCAGAGGTGAAGGCATATGTGAGATACGGGTGCACTGGAGTGAATAAGCCTATATGGGACGACCCAGGGGATTTGGCCAGCAAACACGAGGCACTGCGCTTTTCAACACGATGCAGGAAACGGCCCTTCAATCATGGCTATGCATTGAAATGCTTCTTCCGGGTGATTAAACCTGTGATTCATCACATCGTAGGTGAACTGTAATGGACTGAATACCATCAAATGCCTTTGGAAACCAAGGCAAATAAGGTGAAACTTCACCAGGAGGAGGAAACATGCATTTGACTGAAAGAAAAACTCTTGATGAAGTAACAATGAAAAGCTTGGCACTGACAGAAGGACTGGGTATCCAATCTGATTTCCATATTCATGAAGTATCAATATCAATTGATATCAATTCTATTTCATCTGAAATTAATTCAAAAGTGACTCAAATGTCTATATATTAAGATTGTTCGGCAGAAATCAACACCACAGTGGGATCCTAACCAGGGTAATTATAGTTAACTAAAACTGCAATTAAAATTAAAACCATTGTAAAATAAATAAATCAATTACAAATTTGTTGCTGAAATAAAAATAATATATAAATATATATATATATAAAAATAAATAAAATAAAATAAAACCCTAATATTTTTCAAAAGTTCAGCTGGTTGCCAAGACAACATTTCTCATTTTAATGTATAGTTTACCTTGATGTACTAAAATAACTCAAATTAAAACTGAAATAAAATTAATGCAAACTAGACATATATTAAAAATGAAAACTATTAAAAAATGTCAAAAACACACAATAAAATTATTAAAACTTTAACTAAAATGAAGATCAAAACAAAAAAATATTAATGAAATTTAAAATATTAATAAAAACTATAATAGTATCTCAATAAAATACAATAATAATAAAAAAAAAATCATCCAAAACCATAGTTAGTACTGGTATTGCTAATCTAAATTTATTTTATTCATTAATTCAAAAAGTAAATTAAAATAAGATCTCCTTCAGGGAGTTTTCATTTTGAAAAAAAATGTAAATAATTTTAATGATAAAAAATTGCTAATTATAATTGTAACAATTATGTACATTATTATTATTCATAGTAGTATTAGTGTTAGTATTCACAATAATAAAACATGACATTTATTATTATTACTCAAAATATTAATAAAAACTACAAAAGTGTCTCTGTAATCTCTATAATAGTATCTCTATAATAGTAATAAAGCTGACCTTTACAAAACACACACACACACACACACACACACACACACACTAATCATTTCATCCAAAACCATAGTTACTACTGGTATTGCTAATATAAATTTATTTTATTCATTAATTAAAAAGTAAATTGATATAAGATAAGAATTAATATAACAATATAAGATATAAATTAACATAAGAATTAATATAATATTTTCACATAAAAATATTTAAATTATTTTACTTATCAAAAAAACTAATTATAACAATTAAGTACATTATTATTACTATTTTTATTCATAGTAGTATTAGTGTTAGTATTTACAATAATATAAATCAAACAAAAACAACAAGAATGTGTATTGTTATTATTATTATTATTATTAATTTATATTAAAAACATCAACAATAATAACATTCATTATTATTATTATTATTATTATTGATAGATTTATTGTAGGAAAGATCATTGTTATTTCGAGGTGCGATTCAATTGGATCAAATGAAAATAACAATTAATCTGAAAATCAATATACTTACTAGCCCAACGGGTAGGTCACAAATTGGTGACCCAACAAATCACAATTAAATCCCCTTTCTATTGGCTTTCACATCCATCATGCCAGTCTTGTATAACTGATCTTCTCATGTCCATGTGCTGACCTGTGTGAGAAGCGCTTGAAGGATGGCAGTAAACGGAGAGCGCTTTAGGAATAAGGGTCAGAGGGTCAGACGTGTCAGCGAGCTGTGACTAACACTGTCATGCTTTAAAGCAATGCTTTAATGCTGCTAGTGCTGCACTGCAAAAAAAGTGTGTGTGTGTTACTCTAAGTTATTTTTTAAAGTCTAATAAATGTTAAAATTGATAGATCTCAATTGTACTGTAATGTTGAATGGCTGTAGTCAATGGTTAAATATTAGGGAAAAAAGAGACATCAGTTGGTATTAGTGATACTCGCCTTCAGTCATAAAGGGTCAGATTTACTAACAGCTTGCGCCAGCGCAAACCGTCTTTTGGCGTTAAAATAGTACTATCAGGATTTAATAAAGACGTGCAGTGACAAATTAGCGCTGAAAAGGTGTGGACACAGTTATTTTTGTGCCTGACCTTATTGAATATTCATTTGTAGGAGTTTCTCTTTCAGACGCAAAATTTATGGGAGGAGAGTATTCAAATGAATCACGCAACGAGATTTAATAACGTTTGTGCTCGTCAAATTACTGGTATTTGTGCCATTATTTAAACTCCAAAAAAGCATGTCTTAACTATGTGGCGTTTGGCTGCAATTATTGTTGCTAGGAGAGGCACAACAAAGAACAGAGAGACTACGCTAATTTGCGCTGCGTTGATCGATATGTAAATGAGATGTTGCGTCTGTGTTCTTTAATTTGCACATTGTTAGTAAATCACTCGCAGAAACTTCCACACCCATCGGCGCTGTTTTGGAATTACGCTCTCGTGCTTAGTAAAACTGGCCCAAAAATATTACAAATATACTTTATGTTGTTTCTACATTAATTTGAAGATTGAATGTGAAATTATTTCATATTAATCGCGACGAATTTCAGAAAAAATGTGTGATTAAATAGTTAATTTTTTTTAATCGATTGACAGCACTATACAAATATATATATATATATATATATATATGTATGTATGTGTGTGTGTGTGTGTGTGTGTGTTTAAATGAATAGCTTACTAATGTACACACTATATTTAGGGATGCATTTATTGAACAAACGTTACAGTAAATATATATATAATATTACAAAAATTATATAATTCAATTAAATCCTGTTCTTCTATTCAAAGAAAAAATGCATCATAGTTTCCTCAAAAAATGTAAGCATATCAAGCAGCACAACGGTTTTCAACATTAATAATAATATTTTAGAAATATTATTTGAGCAGCAAATCATCATAGAATGATTTCCGAAGGATCATGTGACAATGAAGACTAAAGTAATGGTGCTGAAAATTCAGCTTTGCCATCACAGGAATAAATTACATTTTAAAATATATTAAAATAGAAAACTAATAAAATTGTAATAATATTTCACAATATTACTGTTGTAAAATGTAAATAATTTTACATACTCTATAAATACATACAGTGGCTTGCAAAAGTATTCGGCCCCCTTGAACTTTTCCACATTTTGTCACATTACAGCCACAAACATGAATCAATTTTATTGGAATTCCACGTGAAAGACCAATACAAAGTGGTGTACACGTGAGAAGTGGAACGAAAATCATACATGATTCCAAACATTTTTTACAAATAAATAACTGAAAAGTGGGGTGTGCATAATTATTCAGCCCCCTTATACTCTCCATCTCATATACGTTCAAAAAGGCGTAAATAATCCCAAACCTCAATGAGTTCATTTTGATTTATGCCTCGGCAGACCAGATCCAGCACCATTGTCTATTGGCTGCATCACAGAGTCCCATCACTAACTGAGTGCACTGCCTGACTGCCATGAAGAATGAGGAGACTCATACATCAGGGTGACGTCGGGGGAGAGAGACAGACCCCCTGCTGGATTGAAAGGCCATTTAAGAGTTTCATTCTGTAACCCAGCACAACCATAAGCCACTTTGGCCCTGACAAGCTCTCTCCAACCAAAGCGCTGCGAGTTTACCTTGCAGAGCGCTTGCTTAGACTCCGATGCCGTTCCTTCTCGATATTTAGGATGCCGCATCATAACGGGATGCTGCATTACTCTGATTTCCCATGTATGTCTAAAGCGAAGCAGTGACGACAGCTCAAAACGCTCTCAGTGTCTCTACCATGAGTCATCTATAAACAGCACTGATGTTATGTAATCGACTTTCGCCGGAAGCTGGAATCTCTGCAAACTGGGGGAGAGCTCAAAGTGGGCAAGCCAACAAACTCCAGAGGAGCAGTGGGAGGGTTTCCGATAAAGCTGTTTAGTGTAGCTACAAGCAGCAGGCATTTCAACCGCGTGTAACTGACTTGAGTATTTCCTTTCAAAAACAACTGTTAAATATAAAACATCTTTCCGGAGTTTCCTTTAAGAACTATTACAAACCTGAGGAACATGGAATTTGATTTACATGATGAAAGGAATCACATTGACGGCCAAATGATGATTATTTAGCACGGAACAGAATGCATATGAAGAAGACTAGAAGTGCCACTTTAAAATAAAACAAAATCATAAGTTATCAATTTAATAATTCAAAATAAACAGGGAAATTCATTAGGGCTGGGTTTTGACACCATTTCACGATTCGATTTGATTCTCAATCACAAGCTTGCGATTTGATTCGAATCGATTCAATATTGATTGTTTTGGATATATATCAGGTACAGTACATGCCAAATTTTCTCAAGGAAAAAAAAAAAGATCTCAAGTAATGCTGTAAAATATACACGATGGTACTACATTACTATAATATTGAAGGTTAAAATGAACTGATTTGTATACAAAGAGTTAACTTACACTTACACAATAAAGTTACAATTACATAATAGTATTTCTAATCCAGTTAGTTTTTTTTTTTTTAATATAAACATTTAAATGGCGGCTATCATAAAAACTTGACTGATTTATTCAAACATAAATTAAACATTGAAGACCAGTAAAAAAAAATGATAATGAATGTGTTACATGGTGCATATATTTAGCAAAATGCTCCTCTCTAGAGTTCATTTTTCTAGCTGACTAACGAGTTTTTCTGAGGTAAATGTGACGTTTCCTGACATATTGTTTACAAGCCGTTATATTGTCGTCTTTGCGCGGTTGTAACACTGATTGGGCGATTACTCGAGATTTCGGTAAGGTGTACTCTTTCTTTTAGCATACCTTTGGATGTTTGATGTTTATTTCCCGCTGAAATTGGTATTAAGGCGGAAGCGATGATCCGTTCACGCGCACTTCCCGCTTCTGCTTCTCTTGAACTGAGACGCTACAGCAATCTGTCCCTTCATATTAAACAGCGCCAAAACAAATATTGTAATAAAATGGACAGAATTTTAAATCTGAGACTTTGTTTCATATTAGAAGTAACTAAGTAGCTTATTTCGATTTATTGGATGGGAGGTGCCCTAATGTTCTGTTCATTAACTGAAAACAGGCTAAACTAATCGATTCTTGGGATTTAAGAATCGATATAGTTTCATAAAAATGAGAATCGATTAAAATCGAGAAATCGTTATTTTTTACCCAGGCCTAAAATTTATAGACATATTTGAAACTGTCTGACTCGTCATTTAAAATGTGAGGTAAATATAGCAATAAAATATCAATAAATCTTTTAATTACACATCTCAACAAACTATTTTGTTCATGTCTTATTTAAAAATGGTTTTCATTTAAAATGTTTTAACAGCTCTAGTAATTTGTGAAAAAGTGATTTATTCGTTCACATTGTAGATTGAATTGTTCAATAAATTTAATTCATTTTAAAATGCAGTTTGATATGAGAATCAAATAATAAATTCACTTTTTTTAAAAATTGACAAACTAACAGACATTTATTTCATGCTTTATTTGTAAAATGAAAAAAGGTGCATTCAATATTTTTAAGATTTTTTTGATTTACATATTAGCCATTTCTTCATTTGTGTTTTATTTGTTAATTTAACAAACAGTTTAATTCATGCTTTAAAATGTGATTAGATATAACAATAAAAAAAACTTAAAATTGATTAAAAATGACAAAAACTGCCTAAATCAGCACATCTGGATTCAGTCAAATGTCTTTTATCAAACAACTGCATTGCAAGTTGCTTCATAAAAACCAGTACTGCAAAATACTGTGTTAATAAACAGGTTAATGGTGCATTTCCAACATGTTTTATTTTCTAGTTCAGTGTTTTTTCAGTGTCTTACGTCTTCATTTTCCAATGTGTACAGCGAAGAATAATGAGTTATTTGACCGGTCAACTCTCTGAAACATCAAAGAACGTCATGCAGTAATGATACTCCAATTGCTACAATTGCTCTTCCAGGATTATGAGCGAGAACAAGACTGTCAATCAAACAGCTGGAGTCTATGAGCACATCAAAGCTGATCTGCGGAAACAAGCAGCAGACGCAGAGGCGGCTTATGATGCTCCGTCATCCATTTTTTAGTATAGCACATTAAATAAACTCAGGCACGAACAGAATAATCAATATGACATACCGACACAAGATCTCTCCCATACTGTTATAGATGTTCCTCATGAGCTGGATTTGGATTAATTAATAATATTAATAATAAATATATTGATATATAATATAATATTGATCTATATCACATTATAGTTTGAAATATGTCTAATATGTAATTAAATATTTATGTAATTTTAAAAAATGGTTAAAAAAATAATAGTGAATAAATAACCAAATAAGTAAAAAAACATTAAACAAATGTCTATTATATTGTCAATTTTAATTAAAAAAAAAATATTTAACTACATTTTAAAACCTGAATTAAACAAACTGTTTTAAATGTCGATTAATAAGTAACTTTCAAATGAACAAATTAAACACATTTAACTACATGTAAATAAACAAATCAAATTTTCACAAATTAATATATTTATGATAAATCTATTTAAATGGACTATATTCTTCTCATGGTTTATTCATGCAATTTCAAACTATTAAAAAAACATGTAAAATATACTACTGTGAATAAATTCAATAACTAAGTAATATATATTTTTAATAGCTTTTTTATGTGTAGGCATTTTTATGATAATGCATTTTAACTAAGAATGGGCCATTTGATTTAACTATGGGCCATATGTTGTTTACAGTCTAGCTTGTTCACTCACACTAACTCCAGTCTTCTTTACTTGAAAAAGCCATACAAACACTTCCTTTTCTCAGTGAACATCTCAACAATCTGCAGCTCAGGCTAATTATCGCCATCAAATCAATGATCTGGAGCCGTGCAGCCTAAAGAGCGCTGCTGTTTTGTGTGGTTTGGTTTATTAAGCAAAGAAGAACCTCAAACAAAAGCACATCCACAATCTACCATTTCAGTCTCAGATGAAAATATCGATTAGTTGATATTCTTTCACCACACTCATCTTTAAATCCGCCTTTGATGTTCACAAGAAACGTCCACTTACGCACAAGCGCAGAATTGGTTCTAATGAGGTTAAAAGATGATTTAAAACTATCCAGACAGTAAAAATGGAGCCAATGATTCAGGAATGGATGAGTCAGACTTTCTGCTTGTTCATATTATGAAGCTTTGAAGAGGCAGGGAAAAATCGGAGGCTCACAGTTGGATAGAGCACCTCTCACCGCTTCAGTCGCTAGTCTGGTGCGAATACTTGTTTACAGTTGCCTGCACAATTAACTGTGTGTGCAAGCACATGAAACTGTGCCTTCAGGTGTAACAATGATCCCAATATCATCTCCAGTTCACCAATTAAAATCTGACTTAAAAAAAAAAGTTCAAAATGCAGCTTGACATTGTCTATTTCCCCGCTGATTACGCAACAGGTTTGTCTCTGTGTCTTGGAGATGTCAATTTTCAGTCTCAAGTGTCTCTCAGTGGGATCTACAGCCCTGTATTTTGTCCACCTGACAGTCCAGCGGTGAACACCTGCAGCATGCATGATGACTCTCTGCACTGCTATATAACTCACCCCTGAAGAACAGACAGTCTGAATGTGTCAACACCTTTCAGGCTCTTTCAGGCATTACAATCAAAACATTGACTTTATATGAGCTGTGAGGGTTTGTTTAAAGATTCATTCAAGTAAAAACTGAATACATAATGCCAAACCATTTTTCAAAGCATTAAGTGAGACATTCATACATTGTTTATCAGAAGACCTCCAACAACACCAGCAGCTAACTAAAGAAAAGCATCCAAAAGCACAGGTAAAGGAATTACAACTGTTGATATGCACACCTTTTCTTTAAAGAAAGAAAGAAATATTTCATACTTTCTGTTTTTCAACTCTAATTCTAATGATAATGACAATATATATATATATATATATATATATATATATATTACATATATATAGATAGATAGATAGATAGATAGAAAAAATATGCAAAATATTATTTGATGTAATAATAATAAGAATAATATATAATATTCACTACCAGTCAAAAGTTTTTGAACAGTAAGATTTGTTATGTTTTTTAAAGAAGACTCTTCTGCTCACCAACCTGCATTTATTTGATCCGAAGTACAGCAAAACAGTAAAATTTTGAATGACAGAAATTCATTTTTTTAAATTTATTTATTTATTTTTTTAGAAAGGATGCTTTAAATTGATCAAAAGTGATGATAAAGACATTTATAATGTTACAAAAGATTTCTATTTCAGATAAATACTGATCTTCTGAACTTTCTATTCATTAAAGAAACCTGAAAAAAATTCTACTCATTTTAAAATGTATTCAAATATAAAACATACATTAATGTTATTTTAAATAGCAATAATATTTCAAAATTTTACTGTTTTTGCTGTGCTTTGGAACAAATAAATGCAGGCGTGGTGAGCAGAAGAGACTTCTTAAAAAAAAAAAAACATTAAAAATCTTACCGTTTAAAAACATCTGACTGGTAGTGTAATAATGATATTTAATCTTTGGTCTTGAGCAAAACAACACACAGTTATTACTTATTATATATATAAAATCAGTATGATATTGATCATAAAAAGGCTATTTTTGGTAGTAATCTTCATCATACCGTGCTTAAACCACATGCAATTCTTGCACGAATTACACAGAATGTGTTTTGAGAAAAGGTCAGTGCAAACAGAGTCAAAGTCGAAAGCTGAACTTTAAGCTTTGCGTTACAACAGTTGACCTACAATCCACAGAGTTCAGGGCATGTGAAAGAGCCTTAGAAACCATGAACAGGAAATAGATTATCTTCTCACCAGCTCTAAAACTCATCCAAATATCTCACGTCCGCTGTTACAGTCACACAAATGTCTGTTCGTCTTCCGTCAATGCACTTCACAAACAGCTAACTGTCTAAAATGATTATATATCAGTGGTTGATGGCTGACAGATACTAATAAGGTTTTGCTAAGCAGTAGGCGTGCGCTACCAGCGGGACGCGACAATTGCATTTGGCTGGATGTAGAAGATACGAGGTGGGGGTTAGAGAACGAATATGAAAGTCTAATTGTACAGTACAGGGCTCCGACTGCCCTGCGGAAGGACAGGCCCTTTCGTGATGTGTTCTGTCATCCGCTCATCAAAGTGACGGACGTGATCCGACAGTGCCACAGCCTCAAGTGAGACCAAAGCATGATTTTGCACTGTCACTGTTTGGTTGGTGGAAATAACAGCTGATGCGGAAGAGAAACAGTGAAAAACTAGAGAATTGGAGCGCGGAGAGGGGGCTCATTGCCTATTGTCATATGTCATGTGAAATTACAAGTGAAGTGGAGAAATGAAACCAGCAATCCCTTGAGCTCAAATAAAAGGGTTTTCAATTTTACTGGTACTTAAAATGGATATATATATATATATATATTTTGATTCATCCAAAAGGGCACAAATCAGAGACAGAAAAGAGAGTTTTGGGAAAACTATTTACAGTAGTTTACACTGTAGCTGTTACTGTTTGTTAAAAATAGCATTTAAAAACAAAATATGCTACACTGCTGTCACATGACTTCATCATGATGCATGTGAGTGACTTCCAGTTCTCATTTTAGAAATAAATATGGTTATTTTGCATTTTTAATTCACTGTTAATTAATGTCTTAACTTTTAGCAGTCTAATCAATTAATAACCTCAAAGAAAAACTGAAAGAAAAACAAATTCAAGTAATTTTACATTTGGATTTATACATAATATTTTATGTATAAATCCAAATTTAAAATTACTTGAATGATGTTAAAAACCTGTTATTTGCTTTGTCATTATGGTGAGTGGAGTTGTTGTGGAAAAAAAAGTAATTTAAAGTGGTTTAACATAAGTATATATATATATATACTTATGTTAAACCACTTTAAATTACTTTTTTTTCCACAACAACTCCATTCACCATAATGACAAAGCAAATAACAGGTTTTTAACATCTTTGCAAATTTATTAAATATAAAAAACTTAAATGATTCCATTGCATAAGTATTCAAACCCTTATCTGGGACAGTTGAAATTTAGCTCAGGAGCATTCATATTGCTTGTAGATGTTACTACAGTTTGAGTGAAGTTAACCTGTGGCAAATTCAGTTGAATGGGTATGATTTGAAACGGCACACACATCTTAATAAAAGGTCTAACAGCTGAAAATGCATATCAGAGTAAAAACCAAGCCCTGAGGTCAAAAGAACTGCCTGTAGAGCTTAGAAACAGGTTTGCGTCAAGCCACACATCTGGGGAAGAGTTCAGAAAAAAATTCTGCTGCATTGAAGGTTCTCAGAATCATGTAGCCTTCATTATCCATAATGGAAGACGTTTGAAACAACTAGGACTCTTCCTAGAGCTGGCCTCCTGGCCAAACTGAGCAACTGATGGAGAAGGGTCTTGTCTAGACTGGTGACCAAGAAGCTGATGGTCACTCTAGTTGAGCTCCATGATCATATGTGCAGATGGGAGAAACCTACAGAAGGACAAACATCACTGCAACACTCCACCGATCTGGGCTTTGTGTCAGTGTGGCCAGACTCAATCTTCTCCTCAGTGAAGACACACAAAAACACACTTGCAATTTACAAAAAAGCACCTAAAGGACCCTCGGACTCTGAGAAACAAGATTCTCTGGTCTGATGAACCTCAATTCTAAGCATCATGTTTGAAGGAAACCAGCTCTGCTCATCACCTGTAGAGTACCATCCAAAAAGTAAAGTGTGCTGGTAGCGGCTGTTTTTCAGCAGCAGGGACTGAGGGACACATCAGAGTAGAAGACAAGCTCAATGCACCAAAATATAGAGATAGCCTTAATGAAAACCCAGTCCAGAGCATTCAGAACCTCAGACGGGCAGAAGGCTCACCTTCCAACAAGACAATGACCCTAAACACACAACAAGAGTAGCTTATAGACAACTCTGTGAATGTCCTTGAGTGGCCCAGCCACAGCCTGGCATTGAATCCAATCAAATATTTCTTGAGAAACCTGAAAATGTGCATCTGCCCCCATCCAACCTGACAGAGCTTGAGAGGTGATAATTGCCAAATGCTGATGAGCAAAGCTTGTCGCATCAAACAAAAAAAAGACTTGAGGCTATAAAGGTGCTTCAGCTAAGTACTGAGTTAAGGGTTTGAATACTTATGCAATGTACTTATTTCAGATTTTTTATTTTTTATAATTGTACAAAGTTGTGACAGTTCTGTTTTTGCTTTGCCATTATGGTGTATGGAGTGTAGATTGATGTGGAAAAAAAAGTAATTTAATGCAGTTTAACATAAGGCTGCAACATAAAATGTGAAAAAAATGAAGGGGTTTGAATAATTCTGCAAGGCACATATATGTAAAATTATATATTATATATGTAAAATTCATAATTATGTTTTTATTGCTCAAGAACAAAGATTATATACCATTATTATTACAAAATATATTTAAAAAAAAATCTAAATCTAAAATAAATAATATAAAATAAAATAATAAAAAATAATATAAAATATATTTATTTAATGAATACATTGTAATGCATAATTGTTGTATGATTTTAAAATTAAAAAACAATAATAGCATATATATAGTCTCTCTCTCTCTCTCTCTCTCTCTATATATATATATATGTACACTACAGTTCAAAAGTTTTTGAACAGTAAGATTTTTAATGTTTTTTAAAGAAATCTCTTCTGCTCACAAAGCATGCATTTATTTGATCCAAAGTACAGCAAAAACATTAACATTTTGATATATTTATATAAATAAATACAATAAATAAATAAATAAATAAATAAATATATACTACTCGTGTGATATTGCGTTTATACAACAGTTCGACAGCACGAGTTTGTAAATAAATTAGAAACACCAACGAAGTGTCTTTAAAAGCCCTCTTTTGTGCAGAACTACTTTCTTCCGCCACGGATTCAAATCTAAAGTTGACAGTTTAACAGCTGAGCCCAAGCCTCCGTTACTAATTCCAAAACGTCACTTTAGAACTAGTAACAAAGGAACTTTGAGTTGCTTCACTGAAAGCTTATTGTATTACTGTAGAAAAAGCTTGCTGTATTATGTAAAGTATTATGAGAGAGAGATGGACTGAGGGAGTGTGATTACCTGCATCTGATACAGCATCTCTGTCTCCTACTCACAATAAAACATAAGTTTGAATGTCCACTGAGGAAAGCGTTATCTTTGTCGTAATGTAAATATCATTTCATCTATTAAGGGTGATTTCTGTTGACAGCGCTGCTCAGTGCATTTGTTAGCTGCTTCAAGCTGCTGTTGAAAGTAAAAATAACTTCCGTTTACAAAAGCGTTTATTTTTCAGTGTAAAAGTCTTTACTGCAGTGCTGACTCATAAAACAGTTTCTTGTCGCCATCTAATGGCGGAACAATGTAACTAAAATGACCCTCACGTACACAAGCACCTATAAACACTATTAAATACTATTATTATTTATATAAAATACTATTTATTGAATAATGATATTTAATAAACAACAACAACAACAGCCATCATAAAAGTTGCCAGGCAATTCAGTCAACTGTACAAAGTCAGTGCGATATACAGCACTGAATTTAAATAAACACAATAAGATTTTGCCAAAACTATTTGCTCTGGAACAAATAATAGTTTAATGAGACCAAAGACTGGCCGTTAGATTTACCCAACACGAATGATATCTCATGTTTAACCACTATAGAGACATCAGAGCCACCAGTAAATTCCAGAAGATCTGGCCGAGGTGAAGCTGCTCTCGGTGTGGGTAATGAGCGCTGAACGGCCGCTGAACCGCTGGAACTCCCGTCTCCGAAAACGTCGAAGCAAATTTTGAAATAGACCTTATCTTTATTAACAAACCGCATATTTGAAGTCCAAGCAAACACATTCTCGCTTAAAAAAACTCTTAAAACTGCATTCCATGACACAAAATAGTATTATTTTTAAAATTATAGTGGATTTGGGCGTCCGCCAGGACACTCGCTGTGAGAAATACAGCAACTTCGGTAGGCGGAGTGATACAAACGGAGTGATACAAATATATATATATATATATAAATGCACAAATAAAAAAGCTTAAATATTTGTAGAGAAAAGTAATTTTGGAAATATTTAAACACTACTATAACAATATTTATATAAACTAATACTATTATAAAATAAAAAAGACATCTTGAGAAGTGTGTGTGTGTATATATGTATGTATGTATGTATATATATATATATATACACATAGACACACACACACACAAACATACACAAACACATACATATACACACACAGACACACAAAGTTTTCGTTTTCTAGAAGTAGTTTTCAGCATCTTAAAAAAAATGCCTGATTCATCTGCACTTTCCCAAGAGGATTTTACTATGCAAATTGCCTAACAGCTTAAGCACGATCTAAAATCTAAATAAAAAAAAAAAAAACACAAAAGCCGACATCATTTCACACAGACAAGCACACTTGCCATGAATAGTAAACGGTAAAGACTGTTCCATAAACCCAGTTATGAAATTACAGAGTGTGTGTGTGTGTGTGTGGCAACTAGTGACAGTGCAGAGACTTGTGAAATGAGCCCTATCAGTGCAGCGCGCTCCAGCCGAGAGTGAAGTTACACATCCCATATCGAACGGCCTGTAGTTACACCTCGTGAGACAACGACAACCAGCAGGATTTGGTTCTGAATTTGAACACAAACGCTTCAAGCTACACAAGCCCAAACTGATGCATCACTGCATCCCTAAATCAGGCATTGGCACATCCGGTTCAATGGCAAGACATTGCGTAGATTGAAAAATTAAGGTCAGCAGATAAAACTTACAACAAATGATTTCCAAAGAGCTGGAAAACTAACCATGAAGAGCAATTTTCTGCACCGCAATGGAGGAGAACAGAAATCTATACCAATTCAAAAGCACCATGTAGTGTAATAATGTCCCGACAGCACCCATCTCTTACTTCTTCCCTGTGGGACCATTAAACTATAATCAAACTCTATCTGGCGTGTTTTTAATAAACCAGCGCGATCACATTCAGTTACCTAGGTCATGTTCTAGCTCTCCTCCTCTGCTTTAACATTCACGAGACAAATGAACAGCTTAACATCGCTTTGTCTTGTCTTGTCTCTTTCAATCCAGCCTCCGAAACATCTCATAGCAAGCTGTTCAGTTACACTAATGACTCTCAGTATGGGAGAAATAGCTCCAAAAATACACGCTCATGACTGCGCTGCACAGGCATAAATCAAAGGCATCATTTCATCCAGCCGGTTGGTGATTGTGATGTGTTTGTGCACCACTATGGAGGGGGAGGGGGAAACATCAGCAGGCAAGCCTGGAGAGGAAATGGTGGTTGCCTTGGAAACCCTAGGCTGAGGAAGAGAGAGAGCGAGCGAGGGAGAGGAAAGGAAGAACGAGTGAACAGGCGAGGAGTGTATACAGAGTTGATCTAAGCATCACTCTTACCAGTTGTTTTGAGTTGAGGGAAAAAAGACTTTTAAAGTAGATATATCTATTTATATGTAAAAAACTATATATATATATATATATATATATATAAACATTGTGTTGTGTGTGTTTGTTTATATGTATGTGTAATAATGTATATGTATATATATATATATATATATATATGTGTGTGTGTGTGTGTGTGTGTGTGTGTATATATATATATATATATATATATAAAAATGGCACTTATTAATCTTAGTTCATTTTAATAAAGTGCTACCTATTGTACTAAAAGTGAAGCAATCACGGTTTTTGGCTGACTGTTTACTATTTGTATAACTACAGTTTTACTACAAATACAATGGTTAAAATGCGGTTAGTTATGCAAAACCATGGTTAATTTGTGGTTACTTTGGTTTAACTACAGTAACCACAGTTTTTTTGGTTTTATTTGTAGCAAAACTACAGTAAATTTAGTCAGACTTTATTTTAAGGTCCAATTCTCTCTATAACAAACCATTAACTGTGACTTTTGCCTCAGTAAACTCCTAATTTGCTGCTTATTAATAGTTAATTTTCATAAGGTCAGTGTCAAGGTTCATCAAAATATGTTTCTTATTCAATTTCTCCATATGAATCTTTAAATTAATCTGAAAACAAAACAAATATTGAAATTGAAGTAATCGATAGAAGGTTTTTACTGTCCATAACGTTCTAATGCTAAAACAAGCCATAATAACTAACATCAAGCAGGTAGCTAGCTAGGCAGCTAGCTAACATTAACAACCGCTACATAGCTAGCCTTTGCTATCCGGAAAATTGCACCACAACCTTGTATGTCGCAATTCCTTTTACAGCTGTCAAGCATTTGGGACTGACAGCATCAGCCTAGTCCAAATGTGTGGACTAATGAGAGACTTAAGAAAAATAAACTGGGCTAAATACAAGTTAGACTGCTGTGTTGACAAAAACGCACTTGTAAGCACTGTGCATTTTCTCCACAGAGGTCTCAGTGCATTACTGTCAACACATTTATGTTTGTTTTTACAAACTGAGGTACAAGTCAAATTTGTTACATATGATTTCGAAACACTGCTAACATTCCTGTCATTTACCTCTAACTGGAGGCTGGCACTTTGCGCAAAATTACAATTTTTCCCATTACGTCTGACTGAGTGAAAACCCATTTATAGTGCTTTAAACCAAACTAAGCCACATCGTTTCTTTCTATCTGGTTGCATCATACATTGAGATGGTACCCAGACATATCAGGGAGGGTTTGTCTCCATGTTTCAGGGAGGGTTTGTCTTCCCCCCCCAGTAAAACTGCATAGATGACAGTTAATTTATAGTCATGAGGTCATGAGATTTCACAGTGGGCGGAGCTACTGTGCAAAATGCCATACCGTTTGTTGATGGCTGCAGTAAGATGAAAAAGATATTCAGTTCTTCAGCTGTTCAGGGTTGTCGCATAAAACTTAGTGTTACTGCATCCCACCTGGTTAGGACACTGTGGAACTGGTTTTTGTAGGTTCCTTTTGAAGTCCCTCACCAGGATTTTGTACACCATACTTACGGATATGAGAAAGGCCAATGCAAAGAAACCCAAACTATTTGAATGTATATGTAGAGGTTACTCACACGGCACAGTCCGGAGGTAGAGGTTGTCACGTATGATTTGTTGAAGCTCGTGGTCCACTGAACCCTTCTGGAACCGTAGGTTGAGATAATGCCGGAGATCTTTATCCACAACACCTCCTGAAAAAAGTAAACAAAAAAGACAAGGTTAGCTAACTGGTAAGTGCAGAACCTGAGATACCTGTGAAATTTTTTTAATGAAGTTGAAGTGTGTAGCTCCCCCTCCTTATATTTTCTTGTCAATTGCCTGACAGGTTGTACAGCCCTGTTGGTAAGATAGCATACAATAAATAGCACAATAAATTACAATAAAAATAAATAATCTAAATTTATATAATTCACATATAATTTAATATCTAAATACATATACAATTTTCAAATGCATCTACATTAGACAAAGTTGTTCATTTGAATACATAATGGTATGTTTGAATGAGCGGAGTTCCACAAGGTTCACTCTTGGGTCCTTACAAATTATGTTTGTTTTCAAGCCTCTCGGGCACTTTATGAAATCCTTTATAGAGCATGTGCCACTTAGCATTAGCATGTCCAATTTGCTGAGTCTGAATAAGCTTTTCAAAAGCTTTAAGTTGTCACATTCATGCAGGCGATATTTGGAGTTGGTTTCAATTTAAAATTTAATAAATGTATTTTAAATACAATACGATTCCCTAAAGATTCACTTTACTGATGCATTCAACAGATTGTGTTGTCTGGCTTATATTTATCAGACAGATAGTCTTCCAAAGGTTCCCTAACAACATCTTGAGCAAAAGTCCCTGGGAGACAAGAAGACAAATGCTGAAAATAAAAGGTAGCTTGAGAACTTGTGCATTCTACCTTTTCTCTAAGGTGAACAAAGGACAGAAAAATGACAAATCATCTCGTGCTACCCTGCCTCAAGAGAGCTAAGCAGCTCTACCATTTTTTTTTTCCTGCTCCAATCATAACCTTGACCATTCGGCACAGCCGAGCATGGATACCCTGCTTGGAAATTAAAAAATCCAGCACAATGTGTGAGAAGATCCTTTGAGAATAAAAGCATCTGGCATAAACCTGCACAACATTTCACAAGTTCAGAATACATTACATCTCATTGTCACCAGTTAAACAAAGGCAAAAACCTGGTACTCCAAAATCTGTTCATGGAAGGTTTTCTTTCCTAACATTACCATCATCTTTTTCCCATAAAGCTAGAAGAATCACCATTGTCAACATTTTCTATTATCAAATCTGCATGACACTGTGAATGGAAAACGATGCTCAAGTAAAAAAAAAAAAAAAAAATGCAATAATCAAGCTTGCACAGCTGTTGCGGCAGAAAGGACACTTCGGAATACCATCACACCATTCCAAGGAAATGGCAAAAGGAAACATCTCACAAGAAGACTTCTTTGGTCAGGAATCCTAAATAAATATCTCACTTGTCATCATCCATAATTATAATGGCTCTCTCCTCCCCTCTTTCCCATAAAACTACTGTATCCCAATTGTAATTCCAGCAGTCCAGATGATACGCTCCTCTGTCACTGGCTTGGATCTACTCACCCCTTCCAAAATCCTTGTTGCTATTCCTCTTTATGCTTTCAATCCCATTTTTTAACTAGTCCTTTATACATCAATGGATGCAGCAGAGATGGAGTCTCCCGTTCTGCAGCTAATTTAATCCAGAGGAGAGAGGGAACGCAGGAGGAGGAGGAGGAGAAGAAGAGACGGAGTCGTCGACAGTCAGGAGACAACAGAGAGAGGGAAAAAAGGTTCTGCCAGCCGAGAGCCTATCACAATGAAGCCTGTATTCTCATTTGCTGGGTGGAGAATGAAGTCTAATATCGCCCCCTGACTGCAAACAATGGTACTGCAAGGGTTGCGGGAGAGTGTGCGTGATACAGATGCTTTTGGACACACCACCAAAAAGGCCAGCTTGTTCACACCAGATGCTTCCTGCTAGTTGGCACTGTGTGAACTTGTTGACCTTGTGAACACATCAGTGTCAAGAGTGAAGACGGCAAGTAGTAGCATGCACTCAGAGAGCACGATGACCAGCCGAGTCCAGCTGGAAATTAATAGGCTATTTAAAATGACTTAAAGTCTTATGTTAGGGTTCTAACAACTGTATTACTCTAAAACTAGCTAGTTATAACTTTGTCTAGAAGTAACCCATTCTTTTAGGAGAACAAAGTTGTTTAACAACTTCTATATATATATAACAACAAAGTTGTCTATGTTTTCTATGTAAGTACTGATATTTCTGAATGGGTTGAGGCTGGGATTTAGAGCATTTGAAGTGAAAGTACTTGATGAACATATACAATGTGTGGAGAGCATTCACTCAGTATCGTTATCTCATTTTTGATCAAGATGGCTTTTAGAGGCTTTTGCATTGGAACTCTTCATATATATACACTACTGTGCAAAAGTCTTAGGCCACTAGTATTTTCACCAACAAAAAATGGTTTTAGGTCAGTTATTTCTATCTTTTGCTGTAGTGTGTCAGTAGGAAATAACAGTTTACATTTACAAACATTATTTTTGCCATTAATTGTAATAATCCAGTAAGATTTTTGTTTGCACAAGGAGTCTGACAACAGCCAGTGCTCCACACAGAGATCTGATCTCACCATCATCCAGTCTGTCTGGAATGACATGAAGAAACAGAACAAACTGAGACAGACTAAATCCAGAAGAACTGTGGTAATGTCTCCAAGATGCTTCAAGAGACCTACCTGCAAAGCTACCTGAAAAACTATGCGCAAGTGCACATGGGGCAAAAGCTGTTTTAAATGCATAGTGTGCTCACACCAAATGTTGATTTAATTTAGTTAATAGAAGTTAATTGATAAATAAAATCTATTTATGGCATTATTTCTGAAAGCATCCTCACTTTACTGCATTTTTACCCAAGTGCCTAAAACCTTTCACAGTACTGTAGCTTTGCAGATAGGTTTCTTGAAGCGTCTTGGAGACGTTGCTACAGTTCTTCTGGATTTAGTCTGTCTCAGTTTGTTCTGTTTCTTCATGTCATTCCAAACGATGATGATGAGATTAGATCTCTGTGTGGAGCACTGGCTGTTGTCAGACTCCTTGTGCAAACAAAAATCTCACTGGATTATTACAATTAATGGCAAAAATTATGTTTGGAAATGTAAACTGATATTTCTTGCTGACTCACTACAGAAAAAGATAGAAATAACTGATTTCATAATAAATAAGACTTAAATAAGACTTTTGCACAGTACTGTATATATATATATATATATATATATATATATATACACATACATACACACACACATAAATGACCCCATAAATTTAAAATATATATATATATATATATATATATATATATTTATTTATTTAATTATTTTTTATTTTTTATTTTTATTTTTTATTTTAAGCCATATTTAATGGGGTCCACAAATCTGAGAGAGTATTAAAAATCTGGAAGTGTTTTGTAAGTGTGGGGGGGGGGTGCTGGGGATAAAAAAATGTATTAGTTTAAGAGTAACATCTTAATATAACAACAAAAATA
The DNA here is from genome assembly GCA_021397915.2 of Tor tambroides. Classification (NCBI taxonomy): domain Eukaryota; kingdom Metazoa; phylum Chordata; class Actinopteri; order Cypriniformes; family Cyprinidae; genus Tor; species Tor tambroides. Next base: position 39,912 of record JAFVLL020010054.1, on the reverse strand, counting down.
TGTATCGAATACTAATAGTAATTAGAGCATGAAGAAGCAATATAGGAATTTTAACTCTTTTTGGAAGTTAAAAAAAGGCAAATATTTTAATATTATTTTATAACATTATTTTAATGTCTTTAAAGTGTTACATTATAAAACTGACTTGTTATACAAAGGAATATACTTTTTGAAATGTTCTTTTCCTAAAAACAATTGCTGACTTTTAGGTAAGAATATGTGGAACTACATTAAAACCACAATTTCCTAACATATCTCCTTGTGTATGGCAACAGTGACAGATCGACAAGCTTACTGCAATCTTACGCATTGGAAGATATTGAGATCGACTGAGAAACTGAGATCAACATTTTGTTCCAAAAGATTTGATTTCAGTGTTCACAGGCTTGCAATTGAGTTTTAAATGTATTCTGGTCATCAAGAAGCTTGAAATTCTGATTGTTTGGAAAATGAGGATGAAAAGTATACAGTAGACAGGAGTAACAATAACCCATAGTTATAATGAGGCACAGTGACCTTGATATAACCCTTCAGAAATGAATTTCGTGTGGGTGAATGAAAAACAACAGCATCCAAGCTGGTATCCAAAACATCTGCACGCAACGACTGCGGAGAAAATTATTAAGTGCTGAAATTCAGTTGAGGAATGCACAGGAGGCGTTTCAACTGATCTCAGATATCTGCTGAGAATACATCTTCATGACTCAGTCAATATTACAAGGAGAGAGTCTGAGGTCACAGCTGAGATTTTGTAGAGGAGGACAAACCTTTGACTTGTGAGAGAACGCGGTCGCTTCATTTGTCAGCACGACAGATGACACAGTAGGCAAAGGCATGACGCGAGGGTGAGAGTGAGAGTAAGTCGGACAGCTGTTAAAAACACTCTCTCTTTCTCACGCTCTCACTTTCGCTCAATCCCACAGGACACCTCTTTGTGTCATCTATCAGCCACTTCTCCACAAGTGATGACAGATGCTTGTTGATAAAACAGTCAATAAATTCAAAGACACACACGTACATAAACAAACAGGCACAGAGACGAGACGCACAGTTCTGGACTGGACATTGCAATAGTGCACGATCGGGTTGATTTATGATCTAAAGAGGTCTGCATGGAGGTTCGTTTCTGCCTCTGAGGAAAAATAAAAAGGTAATTGTGATGTCAAATTTCAAAATTACGAGAAACTAAGTCATAGTTATGAGATATAAGGTCACATTTTAAGATATAAAGACTTCATTGTGGGATATCGTCACATTTTGAAATATAAAGTCACATTTTGAGGTATAAAGACTCAATTGTGAGATATAGTAACATTTTGGCATATAAGGTCGCAATTTAAAAAAAAACATCAAAATTATGAGATAGTAACAAAGAGATTTAAAGTCTCAACTGTGAGATATAAAGACTCCATTGTGAGATACTGTCACATTTTGAAATTTAAAGTCATAAGATTTACAGAAGAAAGTCATAGTCGTAATGCAAGATATGGTCACATTTTGACATATAAAGTCGCAATTTTAAAGAACTACGTCAAAATTATGAGATAATCACACTGTGAGATATGAAGACTCAAGTGTGTGATATAAAGACTCCATTGGGGTATACAGTCACATTTTTAAATTCAAACTCGCAATAACTAAGTCATAATTATGAGATATAGAGAAGAAAGTCATATAGCTGCAATGCAAGATATAATCATTTTGACATATAAGGTCACAATTCAAAAAAATTGTCAAAATTATGAGATAACCACACTGTGAGATATAAATTCACAACTGTGAGATATAAAGACTCCATTGTGAGATATAGTCACAACTGTGAGATTTAACCATCATATTTTGAGATTAAAAAGTCTCAACTATTAACTAAATTTTAAGGTATAAAGTCACAATTGTAAGTCACATTGCAAGACAGTTACATTTTGACACAAAGTCAAAATTACAAGAAACCAAGTCATAATTATTATATATATAATATTATAAGATATAAAGTCACTATTATGAGAAACTCCGCACTTTAACGTTAGCTAGTTTTGACCAGAGATAACTTGCTGAAGCACAAGATCACATTAACATTCTGCTTGAGCAGATGAAAATTGTAACTTAATGAGAGTATGACAACCAGAAAATGAACGTTTTCGTCTTCATTGTGATTGGGGTTGAATACTTAGGGACATTTTGGTCTGTTTTGGTTGGGTTTAGGAAATAGAATAAAATAAATTCCACAAGGGGCTTACCAATAGGTCATTTACGAGATAGAAAGTTACATTTTGAGATATAGCTACAACTATGAGAAACCAAGTTCTAATTGTAAGATATAGCCACATTGTGAAACATAAAATCACATTTTGATTTATAAAGTTATAATTACAAGAGAATAAGGGCCAGTTTTACTAACAGCTTACGCCAGCGCGAACTGACTTTTGGCGTTAAAATAGTACTACCAGGATTTACTAAAGACGCACGGTGACGAATTAGCGCTGAAAAGGTGTGGACAGTTATTTTTGCATCTGACCTTACTGAATATGCATTTGTAGGTGTTTCCCTTTCAGACGCAAAATTTATGGGAGGAGAGTATTCAAATGAATCACGCAACGAGATTTACTAACGTTTGCACTCGTCAAATTACTGGTATTTGTGCCATTATTTAATGCCCCAAAAAAAGCATGTCTTAAACTATTTTGCGCTTGAAATGGCTGCAGAACAGAGAGCGCATGGTAGAAGGGAGAGGATTTTTTCCACACGTATTAATTTATTTGGAATGCCAGAAGAACACATTATCCGAACATATCGTTTGCCAAGCCATGTTATTTTTATTTGCTTCAGGAAATAAAAGACGACTTGGAACCCTCAACTAGGAGCTCTATCAAAACTTCTTGCAAACCTTCATTTTTTTGGCCTCCGGTTCTTTTCAACGTACTGTGGCTTCTTTATTTCTTTATTTGCGATTATGCTAATTTGTGCTGCACTTGGTATATTGCGTTGGTCAATATGTAAATAAGTGTTGTGTCTGTGTTTTTTAATTTGCATGTTGTTAGTAAATTACCCACAGAAATTTTCACGCCCATTATCACTGTTTTGGAATTTGTGACCCTGGACCACAAAAGCAGTCTAAAGTCGCTGGTGTATATTTGTAGCAATAGCCAAAAATATACTGTATGGGTCAAAATTATAGATTTTTTTTTAATGCCAAAAATCATTAGGACATTAAGTAAAGATCATGTTCCATGAAGATATTTTGTAAATTTCCTACCATAAATATATAAAAACTTAATTTTTGATTAGTAATATGCATTGTTAAGAACTTCATTTGGACAACTTTAAAGGCGATTTTCTCAGTATTTTTATTTTTTTGCACCCTCAGATTCCAGATTTTCAAATAGTCGTTTCTCGGCCAAATACTGTCCTATCATAACAAACCATACATCAATGGAAAGCTTATTTATTCAGCTTTCAGGTGATATATAAATCTCAATTTTGAAAAATTGACACTTATGACTGGTTTTGTGGTCCGGGGTCACATTTTAATTTGCCCTGTTTAATAAAACTGGCCCTAAGAGATAGAACTTATATTCTGAGATATAGTTAGAATTATGAGAAACAAAATTTTAATTGTGTGATATAGTCACATTGTGAAATATAAAATCGCATTTTGATATGAAGTCATAGTTACAAGAAAACAAGTCATAATTAGAAGTTAGATAGAAGTCATAATTATGAGATATAAAGTCAAATATCAGGATTAAAATTCACAGTTAGGAAAAGCAAAGTCTCAGATTGTGTTGGAAGACAGTCACATTGTAAGATATAATCACAATTACAAGAAATTAAGGCACAATTACAGGGTTTAAAGTCACAATTACCTTTATTTTTCACTCTGAGACAGAACGAGGTTTTCCACAGGTCTGAGCCACGGCACCTTCCATACGATACGGTTAATACTCTCTGATAAGGTGGGAATATGTCAACATATTGATTTGTTCTCACTAGAGAGGAGGTTAATAAAACATTCCAATGAGTTTCAGCAGTTTCTTTTGACAGCATAATCACAGCTGACACCACTGCCCTTGCTGAGGACAGCTGAGCAGTGCATCGATCGCCTGAAAGTTTTCCTCCCGTGGAAAGTTGTTTGGTTCTAGAGCCCTTGGGCTCAAACAGACTAAAGCGGAGAGCCGTGATAAAGCTCTGGACACAGAGAGGAAAACCACGTGTGATGCCAGCCAATCAATAACTCCCATTCGCTACCACCAACTCCTACGAGAGGTCAGATTCTGCATCTTCTTTGAGTAGACACAAACAACACACAGTATTTCTTGCTCAGCTCTTTGTATCTTTCTTCAAAGGCAGAGATATCCAATCACTGTACTCCTTACGTCTCATTTTAGAAAGCTAGACTGTTGGAGCTGTGGCCTAGTACAGGTGCATCTCAATAAATTAGAATGTCGTGGAAAAGTTCATTTATTTCAGTAATTTAACTCAAATTGTGAAACTCGTGTATTAAATAAATTCAATGCACACAGACTGAAGTAGTTTAAGTCTTTGGTTCTTTTAATTGTGATGATTTAGGCTCACATTTAACAAAAACCCACCAATTCACTCTCTCAACAAATTAGAATACTTCATAAGACCAATAAAAAAAACATTTTTAGTGAATTGTTGGCCTTCTGGAAAGTATGTTCATTTACTGTATATGTACTCAATACTTGGTAGGGGCTCCTTTTGCTTTAATTACTGCCTCAATTTGGCGTGGCATGGAGGTGATCAGTTTGTGGCACTGCTGAGGTGGTATGGAAGCCCAGGTTTCTTTGACAGTGGCCTTCAGCTCATCTGCATTTTTTGGTCTCTTGTTTCTCATTTTCCTCTTGACAATACCCCACAGATTCTCTATGGGGTTCAGGTCTGGTGAGTTTGCTGGCCAGTCAAGCACACCAACACCATGGTCATTTAACCAACTTTTGGTGCTTTTGGCAGTGTGGGCAGGTGCCAAATCCTGCTGGAAAATGAAATCAGCATCTTTAAAAAGCTGGTCAGCAGAAGGAAGCATGAAGTGCTCCAAAATTTCTTGGTAAACGGGTGCAGTGACGTTGGTTTTCAAAAAACACAATGGACCAACACCAGCAGATGACATTGCACCCCAAATCATCACAGACTGTGGAAACTTCACACTGGACTTCATGCAACTTGGGCTATGAGCTTCTCCACCCTTCCTCCAGACTCTAGGACCTTGGTTTCCAAATGAAATACAAAACTTGCTCTCATCTGAAAAGAGGACTTTGGACCACTGGGCAACAGTCCAGTTCTTCTTCTCCTTAGCCCAGGTAAGACGCCTCTGATGTTGTCTGTGGTTCAGGAGTGGCTTAACAAGAGGAATACGACAACTGTAGCCAAATTCCTTGACATGTCTGTGTGTGTGGTGGCTCTTGATGCCTTGACCCCAGCCTCAGTCCATTCCTTGTGAAGTTCACCCAAATTCTTGAATCGATTTTGCTTGACAATCCTCATAAGGCTGCGGTTCTCTCGGTTGGTTGTGCATCTTTTTCTTCCACACTTTTTCCTTCCACTCAACTTTCTGTTAACATGCTTGGATACAGCACTCTGTGAACAGCCAGCTTCTTTGGCAATGAATGTTTGTGGCTTACCCTCCTTGTGAAGGGTGTCAATGATTGTCTTCTGGACAACTGTCAGATCAGCAGTCTTCCCCATGATTGTGTAGCCTAGTGAACCAAACTGAGAGACCATTTTGAAGGCTCAGGAAACCTTTGCAGGTGTTTTGAGTTGATTAGCTGATTGGCATGTCACCATATTCTAATTTGTTGAGATAGTGAATTGGTGGGTTTTTGTTAAATGTGAGCCTAAATCATCACAATTAAAAGAACCAAAGACTTAAACTACTTCAGTCTGTGTGCACTGAATTTATTTAATACACGAGTTTCACAATTTGAGTTGAATTACTGAAATAAATGAACTTTTCCACGACATTCTAATTTATTGAGATGCACCTGTAGTCTGGTACATCAAGCCATGGTGGTCATTTGGGTTTGAATCTGGCTCTCTCCACTATCTATATCAATAAAAAAAAGGTCAAAAAAAAATTGTTCAATCTGTTCTGAGAGACAAAACCATAAAATTAGTTCACAAAGTACATTGAAGCAATGTACCTCTTTGGCACAACGTAGCTTGAAAACCTACAATCAGCAAAAGGAAGAAAAATGACCCAGACACCTGCATTTGAACTCACACATAAGGCACGACACCCTTTGTGTTTTTGACTCAAACAATCCACATTAACAGCTAGGCGTGAATCCAAAACGCATAGCCGGAGCTATCAATCTCTTCCCTTTGTTGAATGAAGAAAAGAGAAAACTGCTAATTATGGTTCTGAAAATTTCCGTCTGACTCACTTTGTTTGTCCTGTCATGATGATTCATATTACAAAACCACTCACACCTCTAACTGTAACAACCCAAAGGCAGCAAAATTATGTTAAGACACATGGTAATATACACAAATGTGAAGTGTATAAAGTGCTGGAACCAACAACAAAAAAAGAAGTTATGGCCTATAACCAATAAACTCTATATTATTTTGTCTGAATTAAAAAAAAAAAAACTAACTTTAAAAGAATAGTTCACCCAAAAATGAAAACGTACTCACCGTCAGCCCATCCAAGATGTAGATGAATTTGTTTCTTCATCAGAACAGATTTGGAGAAATTTAGCATTACATCACTTGCTCAACAATGGATCCTCAGCAGTGAATGGGTGCCGTCAGAATGAGAATCCAAACAGCTGATAAAAACATCACAATAATCCACAAGTAATCCACACCACTCCAGTCCATGAGTTTGCATGTTTGTGATAAACAAACCCACCAATAAGACAATCAAAAGGTCAAAGAGCTTTTCAATTCAAACCATTGTTTCTAGCTAAAACACAAGTTGTTTTATCCATAATATTGCTTTTTCCAGTGAAAATTCTCCAGTCTTTTCTGAATCAGGAGAGAAATATGCAATGAATTTGTTTTGTTACAAAAATGCAGCTTTTCACAATTAACTGGCATTAATTAATCAATTGGAGTTGTGTGGATTATTGTGATGTTTTTATCAGCTGTTTGGACTTGCATTCTGACGGCACCCATTCACTGCAGAGGATCCATTGTTGAGCAAGTGATGTCATGCTAAATTTCTCCAAATCTGTTCTGATGAAGAAACAAACTCATCTTTATTTTGGATGACCTGAGGGTGAGTATCTTTTCAGCAAATTTTCATTTTAAATGAGACTTACAAGAAAGCAAATCTGAGGTGTGTTATTTTGGCTAGGGCAAGTAAGCAACCTTCAATTTTAGTACTCCAGAACACCCAAAACACAACTGGTCTCCCTGAATAAACCAGCAAAACCTGACAAAAGACTGAACATGAGGTACAAAGATTTCATTTCTATCATCCTGCACTGTGTTCCAGGTAAAAGTGATGAGAAAATGTCTATGATGTCTGTACCCTATCAATGGCAAAGACTTTGATCAGTCAGAATTAGACTTTTTGAAAATGAATGAGCCTTTTTTTCTGTTGACTCCACAAAAGATCCTGATGAGCTCAGGTTGGTCTCTCTTCTAAATATAGAAACTAAATCTTTGCACGTCACTTCAAGATTTCCATTGCTAAAATGACAACAATGAGAAATTGGGCCTGGAACTGGAAGTGGTTAAAAACAAAAGCACAGGGAACTAAAACTATGGCAACCAAGCCGTTCTCAGATGGAAATGGCATTATTAGTGGTGATTAGAGTAACCCCTTACCCTTAGTATGAAAGCGATTTTTTGTGTGGTTTGTCTGGTATGCATGCAGTATTTCACCACTTCAACAAGCACTGCTCAGATGATTGGCCCTAGATGCATAAAATCAGGCCCAGATTTTAAAGGCGTTGATGTCATGTCAAATATGTGTTTTTGTCATGCAGAATCATCTGGGACCTCATCCCACCCAACCGGTGCTGTGATCTCCCACCATCTGCTGGAGGAAGGTCACTGTTATTTTATATGCGTGTTTGCAGTGTTAAATAATCTTCTCTATGGCCAACACCACTGGCCTAATTTCATGCCACTGACACAATTCTCTCTTCTCCCAAAGCAACTATACCACACCTCACACACACCAGCGGAAAAAAAAAAAAAAGTGTATGTGAATTGGAAAAATAATCAATAATACTAAAACAAGACACACCTGCACAAAAGGCAAAAATGAGGCACTTGCAATGAAAGTGAATAGGACCAATTTACGGAGATTTTAAAAGCAGAAATGTAAAGCTTATAATATATATATATATATATAAAAGCAAATACATTAATGTATTAACTAAAAATTGTGTCTTATTTGAATTGTACACATAATAAGCAATATTAAAACAGAATTTTCCTGGACAAAAGGCAAAATGGAAGTGAAAGCGGGCAATTTTGGAGATTTTGAAAGCATAAATATGAAGCTTCTAATTTTATAAAAAACACATTATATTTCTCTGTTAAAACCTGAGTATTATTTGAGTTGTACAGCTGTTTAAAGCGTCATTTATGCAGTCGTTTTAAATTGTCATAGCAACGACTTACTAAAATTAGATACACTTTTACACAGGAAAGGTCAGTAAGTGATTTTTTTTTTTTTTTTCACACAAAATCTTAACACACATATTATGTGGTTGTACTACTGAAACAGAGTATTTTAATGTTTACAGATTGGCCCTATTCACTTCCATTAAAAGCACCTCACTGTAACCTGTAAGAAATGCTTTGAAATCCATTCTTGTAGTATTCAACATTATATCACAAATACATGTATTGTACATTACTTTAATAATTACAGTACCATACAAAAATGCTCAGTTTGTGTAATTAACCTGTTTTGCTCGAGCGTGACTGAACGCCTTTTCCACCTCCATCCCGTCCAACAGAACCAAAGACAAAAACAACAACAGTTTGAATTTCAAGTAAATAAATACGCTCTGGGGATCAATTCTGGATCTCTGTGACAAAGCACACGCTCTGGGGCATTGAACAAGACATTAAAGCCTACAGCCACATAGTGATTACTGCACAAAAAGACCTTTCCCTGCCAGCCTCTATGACTCCAGGCTCTTAAAGCATTGGTTTTGTTTTGTATCCCGCTGTCGAGTAATTCCACGCGAGCAGGCAACACCTCTTTAATTTGCGTATGCATCTCTAATCCCAAAACAAACAGTATGCTCATCTTCATATTCTCCACAGCAAAAATACGGAAACTGTAGGCTGCAGAGCAAACATCGAACACAAACAGTTCATACACAATGTGTTACAGGGATATGCTTTTACAGCGCTACACTGAAATTAAAGCTGAGTTCAAAAGTCTAGCATTTTTAGTAGGTCATGGACATTTATTTATTTTGCAGATGCTGTATTTTAGATCCCAAAGCTAATTCTGTGATAAAACACACAGCATGAGTCTGCATTCTGCGTGGACTCCCTTGACTAAGAATATTTTTCTTTTAAAAGAACAGATCTCATTTTTTATTCATTTTTATTTAAGTGTTAGATTCAAAGCCCTTCTTGCGGATATAAACATTACCACTGCCTGGATCAATTAATTTATTCAAAAACACATTCATTAATAAATGAAATTCACTCAGAAAATTACTCGGCATAGCATGAATAAGCATGTTTATCATTTCTGAATTAAAATTCATATGGATTTTTTTTAAATACAACTGATTTAATGATTATTAACATTTGAAGAAAACAATTAATACAGATCCAACCAACATTTTGACCTTTTTAAGGCAAAGATGAAATATAAAATGTTTTGCAACTCCCCAAAAACATTATTTTATAAGATTTATTGATTTAATAGTACACACACACACACACACACACACACACACATACACACACATATATACACACACACACACACACATATATATATATATATATATATATATATATATATAAGCTCATCACCAAAGCAACATTTCTCATTTTAATTTAAAATAATCTCAGTTTAATTTAAAAATGAATAAAAACTATACAGACATACCTAAAAAAAAATAAAAATAAAAAATAAAAAAACTACTAAAAATGACAAAATAACCCCAGCAAATTTACTAAATCTTTATCTAAAATGAAAATGGGAAATATACAAATATAAAATATATAAACAACGCTAAAATAGTAATAACACTATAATAGTATCTCAGTGACACTAAAGAGATTTTCTAAGAACTTGGCACCGAATCAGAACGTTGTTTGAAGACTTAAAACAAATTAAAACCATTACTGTAGGACACAAGTGGGATGCTGCAAAGTAACATCAGCATTTTTGTTACAATATTAAAAGCGAAAAAGGTCCTTGGCTGATATTCAGCTGTACTGTAAACTGCAGCAACAAACCTGCATGTGCATGACTATAATGTGTGTATCTCAAGGTAATGAATACAATAGAAGAAAGAATATAGAAGGAAAGACTCATGCATTTAAGAAAATGAAATCTCTTTTTATAAGGCTATCCAGTAAAGCGAGAACTGCAGGTCCCTGCAGTGTAGAGAGCACAGAGGCAAAATTATCTGCAGTAGCGTTCACTTCATGACAGATGGCCAAGTGTTTTTATGCACAGATCTAAAGGATAAGAACCCACATCATAATTAATTATTTACTAAATACGTTTTTCTCATGCGGATAATCAAAGTAAGCCAGCCAGTGTGAAAAGCACTGAGAAACTGTTTCATAAAAACCAAAATCTTGTCTCCAGCGCCCGCATTTGTCATGTTAACATTCAAGGCAGCTGTCTTTGACATCTCGTGCGCTTGTAGTCGTGACTTAATACTGGATCAAAGATGCATCTTTCGCCCTGATTGGTCGAGGGTAAACCCACTTTAAAAAAAGCAATCACAACATCAGCCTAAAGTATATCATTCTGTCTGATGGGAACCTTGCAGTTCTGTCCGGTTGATTGCAATCAGTCACTGTGGTAAGCACATTAAAACCATCATAATCCCAAATAGCAGCCTAGAGGGATGTCAGATGGATCTGCTTTACAAATTAGGTGGCACTTGTGCTCCACTTGCTTAGTGAGTGGAAGACTGCAGAATATAATGCGCTGCTAGTGGCTTTACAGAGCATTTTCGGTTTTCATGATTAATCGAATGTGGAGCCGAAAGGTGCGTTTCAACCTTTAGGACTAGACAAAATTGCCAAAATAGTTGGAAAGTTACATCGCATAACGTGCAAATGCTCAGAAGCATTCACAACTCTCTTAGGGAATTGTTTCCAGATTTGCGACCAGCCAAGAGACCGTCAGCGTCTAATAAATATGTAGCGTTATTACAACGAGGAGGACAAATGGTAAATGTATCAAAGCAGCTTGCTGTATTAAAGGGATAGATCATACAAAATGTAATTATTTCATCATTTACTCATGAAACGGTTTTTCAAAAAAGGAGGCATTTAGCACAATGTTCACGCTGCTCTTTTCCATACAATGAAAGTAAATAGTAACCTTTGGTTCATGTTTGTCTCGTAACCTATTGCAACATGCAGAATTTGACTGTGCACTTATTCATAAATTCCACAAATGAAAAGACTGTCAGTGTCAAAAAGCCACGCAGTGCCAAAAATATCATTATGAACTGAGCTCGCTTCTCGAAAAACAAATGAAACTAGTAGTTTATGGAATAGGCCATTTTTTAAAAATCACTTCACAGCCGCCATCTGCTGTTTGAGCACACAGAGATAAACAAGTAAACAACAATAATTTCGAATGCCTCTAGAAATATAAGACTGTGAAACGCAGGTTCAGTTACTTAACTTCAGGCAGGTGGGCAAAGTTCTCCTTGTGCTTTTCACAGAAATTGTTCCATTAAATTGTTTAACTGATGCAGATAGCAATGCACTGAATGCTGTCAATGAAATATGCAACTTAAAAGAGATTGGGGTAAGATGTGCCACGTTTTTTTCTAAACTGTCCTCTAGGCAACATTATTATAATTAGGATTAGGGTTAGCTAACTAAAAGTATAAAAATATTTTTGGTAATTGAAATCAAGTTGAAATAAAACAAAATTTGAGCATATGAAAAAGTGAACGAAATGAAAATTTGAAATTTTACTTTGGCAACTAACTAAAATACGCTGAAGTTGTAGGAATAAGATTACTAACTGGAAAGCAACTGAACTAAAACTGAAATAAAAATAAAATAAACAGCAGAAGTTAAAAAAAAAAAAAAAAAAAAACTAAAAAAAGTCAAATAAAAAAGAAAACTCAATTTTAAAATGAAAGCTTTTTAAATAAATCTCATTAAAAAATACATTTTTATAAAATTTTAAAGTTATTAATAAAAAAATCTAATAATACTTAGATAACATTGCTGGATAAGGATAAAGTAAATAAAAATAAAATACACCAAAATACGTTGTCTGATTCAGATAAATTGCCAATTCATTAACACAATGTGTAATATATATTTTTCTACCCAAATTCTTATCTGCCATGTAGAAAACATCTATTCCTATCATAAAGATGTTTTGCTTTTCTCATGTGCATCTCTCAGTCTAGATGGAGGTGATGGGTTCTTTCTAAATATATGATAAACATTATGCACACTTTGCTAGATTAAGAGGCGACACATCTTACCCCACTCTTATGTGTACTCTTTATAAATGTAAAAGAAAAGACAGATCATAGAAGATGAGAGACGATGATGAAATATTGAAAAACACAGATGAAAGAAAATGACTTATTTAAAATGACTAAATGCAAGATGAAATACCAAATCTATCTCACATCTCAAAGGAAAATGCTGACCGTTATGACAGAATAATGACTGTCATGGATAAATTACATTTCAAAGCAAAATAAGTTAAACCCCCGAGGCTGCAGAAATCTGCTCAGAGTCATGTTCGTGTTAATCAGTTAGCAAATCCATTTGTGCAATCTGAACATGTTATATAACCAATTATTGCACTTCACAACTGAAAAATAATGAGATTATACTGCTGATATTTAAAAACCGTCAACGCATCAAAAGTGTCTCGGAAAACCGAAGGTCGCCGCATCGGATCGATCAATGAGCTGAGAGTGAAGTAGTGTGGCGGAACAGGATTACGAGTACACTAAACCAAATATCTGCCTCAGAAGATTAAATGAAAACATGAAAGACGACTGCTAAAATAAGACGCCAATAGTCGTGCTTTATTCCAAATCAAACGTGCTGCTACGCGTAAATGTGATTGTATGAAGGCAGCCTAGTTGACTTAGCTTGATATTTATATAAATGTCAGAATTGGGTCATTATGACAAGTCGGGCATCAAAGTCCTTGTAACCACCAAGCCACAAATGGGAGTCCTGGACCTGCACCAACACACACTAATACAACACACACCATCTCTTCCATCACGCCAAAGGAGGATGGGCTGAGACTAAAAAAACATTGGCCAATCAAATCTCACAGCATATGATGCACATACCATTATCTACTGTATCACACAAATATTACCTACTGTATTACCTACTGTATTTGTTCATGTAATGTCAATTATTATACTTAAAAAACAAAAAAAAGCCAAAAATGAAAATTCGTTCCAAACCTGTTTGACAATAAGTTGACGGTAGCCATTGACTTCCATAGTTACCATACTATGGAAGTCAATGGGGACCAGAAACTGTTTGGTTACCCACATTCTTCAAAATATCTTCTTATGTGTTCAGCTGAAGAAAGAAAATCTAGCAGGTTTGGAACAACTTGAAGGTGAGTAGATCATTTATTTTTTGACAAACTGTCCCTTTAACGCATTGGTCTCAAACTCAATTCCTGGAGGGCCACAGCTCTGCACAATTTAGCTCCAACCCTAATCAAACACACCTGATCCAGCTAATCAAGCTCTTCAGGATCACTAGGAACCTCCAAGCAGGTGTAATTTGGAGCTGGTTGGACCTAAACTATGCAGAGCTATGGCCCTCCAGGAATTGAGTTTGAGACCAATGCTTTAACGCAAAAGAGATTTTTTTAATACAATTAAAGTCAATGAGGTTCAGTGAAACTTGTACAGATTTGGAATGTCATCATTTACTCGCTATTCCAAAACCTGGATCACAAAAGAAGACATTTTGAAACATATATCAGTGTTTTTTGTCAACACAATGTAAGTCTATGAGATTCTGTATTGTTTTGGACCCCACTGACTTTCATTGTATGGACAAAAACTGCTAATTTGTGCAAAATATCTTCTTTTCTGTTCCAGGTTTGGAACAACATAATTTACTCACCATTCAAAAACTGTTTCAAGTGTTCCACAAAAGAAGATATTTTGAAAAATACATCAGTTTTTTTTTCTTCTATTCAATAAAAGTCATTGAGGTTCAGTGTTGTTTTGAACCCCATTGACGTTCATTGTATAGACAAAAAACGGTTAAAAAAATTCATCAAAATATCTTTGGTTTGGAACAACATCATTTACTCACCAATCCATAATTTATATAATGACAACTTTTTTGGGGGGTGGGGGGTCAAGCATCTGTTTGAATTCCTGTTTTTGCATTAGTAGCACAATCCATTAGAAACACATCAATCGAATAGGATGTTTTAGATAGGAAACAAGGGAATCTTTTAATGAAATCACAAAGTCGGGTATAAATCACAAATATGGAGATTTACAATGTATATTACGTAGGGTTCAACAACCAACCCACAAGTCGACGGGCTTACCATGAAAAAAATCTATGTGCTTCCTAACGGCAGTCCATCCTTGAATTCAAATGGCCCACTCTACTAGATCTCAATCATTAAAATGACTTTATTACATTAGCCTCTGTGTTCCTACACTGTTTTACACTAGAAGTACACTATAAAACGCCTGTCAGACAAGTTCCCCAAACCCTGATCTTCAGCAGCCAGTCAATATTTACTCAGTCAGTCCACTGATCTGCATCTCCCTAGACGTAGCCATTGCTTGCATCAAGATATTTTTTCCTTTCACTTGGGAATTGGGGATGTTTTCCAAAGCACTGGCCCGGGGGCTGATGTTTGCTTCAAACAAGGACGAAAAACACTACAAATGTATTATAAGCATTGTTGAAAACTCAGCACTATAGACCTGAAGACAGCTGCGTGTCCTCAAATCCCATCACTGTAAGTCAACATCTGTGTGAGAGATAACATCACTCCTCCCATGCACATGGGCACTTCCCATCTCCTGTTCACCACTGAAATCCATTGTTTTTAAGAGCTGCCACCTTATGGCAAGCCATTTTAACATTCATTCCCTCAACACTACTGGTATGTATTCTAATAGTCACTAGCATCTTTTCCAATATACTAGTTGTAACTGAGTATATATAGCTTTACATATTCATGAGACACTACTGTTTATCTCCATAGTTCAATTTCTAATTTTACTAGTTAGTTTTTTTTTTTTTTTTGCTTCTCCTATGTAATGAACAGGCAGAATGACTACTTTGTAGTTAAATGAAAATCTACTTGTAAAATGTTACTAGTAACAACCAGAACACATCCTGATGTCTATTCAATTGCTACCAGTGTTATAGTAGTATTATTTTATATTTTGAATTAGATTTTATTTTTATATTTTTTAATTTTAGTTTAATTTTTAGTCATTTTAATTAAGTGCATTTTTATATATATATATATATATATATATATATATATATATATTTGTCCTTTTTTAATATTACTATTTAGGTTTAATATATTTTTTTAGTAATTTCCGGTTAATAATCTTTTATTGTTTGAACAAACCTTATTTCATTTAATTGCCAAGGCAACGTTTCTAATTTTTGTTTAGTTTATGTTTTTCATTGAATATTTATATTTTATTTCATTTTAGCTTTGTTTCAATTAACAAAAGTGTTTTAATTAACAATAACAACCCTCAATATTACTAGGAAAACTTGAATACATCAGTAACTATGTAGTTATACAAGTACAAGTACTAGTACTTAATTTAATAAGATAGAATAAGCTCTAGTACCAAATGAACAGTTACTAGTACAACCAGAATAGGTTTCAGCAAAAAAAAAAAAAAAAAAAATCGAATGCTAGATACTAAACACTGGATTATTTACTAGTCATTAAAAAAAATCAGCATTAGTAAAATACTGCTAATGTATACTACTAATATATGTACTAGTGACTCAGTGTCTACTAGCTAGTGCTAAGGATTAGTGACAATGCACTAGTTAATTGTGACTATAGTGATTGTGACTAGTAGCAAAAGAATAAGTACTAGAATATCTTGTGATACTAGTAAACACAGGATTACTTACTAGTCATTAAAAAAATCAGCATTAGTAAAATACTGCTAATGCATAATACTAATATAAGTACTAGTAACTTAATGTCTACTAGTTAGTGCTAAGGTTTATTGACTAGTTATTTGTCACTATAGTGACAGTGGCTGCTAGCAAAAGTGCTAGAATGTGTAAGTATATAGGTGCATTCCATTCAACCGTAAGTGGACTGCGAAGTGGGAGATTCCAATCGGAAGGGAGCGAAAATGTTCAGTTCGAAGGGCACTGCGAACGGCAAGGGAATAAGAGAACATCAATAAATCACTTCACAGGAAGTGGAGTGGGAAAATCACTCAACTGTCATTGTGCACCACGTCATCAGTCAGAACTAACGATGGAGCAGGGCCGTTGAAAGAGTTTTTTAAAGGCTCTGCAATAGAAGCGCTGCAATAGATGTTGTTATTATTATACAAATTAGAGTATTCATGGTTATGGCGATGAATGTTACATTCACATATTGTATTGTATGAATAGGTGAAACTAAGTAAAACCGACGAGAAACAGCTGAGGCGCTGTCA
Source organism: Tor tambroides (assembly GCA_021397915.2). NCBI lineage: Eukaryota > Metazoa > Chordata > Actinopteri > Cypriniformes > Cyprinidae > Tor > Tor tambroides. The sequence goes on along the minus strand of JAFVLL020010054.1, from coordinate 23,074 downwards.
TTTTTTATTTTACTATACTTACCTCTGGAGAGTTAACTTGAGGCTGTGTGTGGGAAAGAAAGCGCACAAGATGAGACCACTACAATCTGTTAACAGTCTAAACATACATTTTGACTATATTTATTAGATACATAATTGTATATGTATTTCATATGTATTTAAATTTGAATTAAAATAAATTTCAATATTTATGTTATATATAATCTGCGTGACCCCGTCGTTGCCTTTCTTTGATGACGCTCCAGGGCATTCCAAATGTGCGATCATTGTCAGCGAAGTCCGCTTCAACAGATATCCCTTGCTTAGAGAGTAGGGAGCAGTGAACACTGCGTAGGGACCCTGTGCACCTTATGTGACTAACTGAACAAATATGAGCCATTACTGGAATAGTATTTAGAAATGATTCTAGTAAACACTGGATTACTTACTAGTCATTTACTAGACCAAGTACTAGTACAATACTGCTAATGTATACTATCAATAGAAATACTAGTAACAATAGCTACTAGTCACTAGTGCTAAGGAATCAATGTTAACTCGGCTTGCCACAGCCACCGTGCAATTTACGAGATCAATGAAATTGCCTTCACATATTCGCCCAGTTCGCCCATGGCGGACCCGCGGGCCAAAATATCTCCGACACGGGGCGGAACACCCCCGCCCCCTCGCGCATGATACCACGGTCCTTAGAATGCAAACAAAGCTCAAATTTCATTGACATGTTTATGTGACAATCCGCCACATTGTAACTTCTGTTGCCACGAGCGACGATGGAACGATCTCGGCTTCAATCGATAACCACACCGATCCCGCGCGGAATCTGAAATGCACCTTTGTGTGTTAAACAGGATTTCTGAGGGAATAATGCGCAGACAGCAGCCCCAGACGGCGGAGGGGTCGCTCTCTCGCTCACACGTAGAGACGGCGGCGCGCTGATGTTTATCCTCACCTTGCTTCACGCACTTCAGCCGGAACGGGTCTTTGCAGTGCTTGATCACGGCCAGCACATCCCTGATGGTGAGCCCTGCCACCGGTGTATCGTTGACCTCCAAGAGCAGCTCGTCCTGGGACAGCTTGCCGCTCTGGATGGCCACCTTACCCTGCCTCACCTCCCCAAAATAGGGGAAATTGCCGTTCTCGGCGCCCCCTTTCAAGTCGAACCCCAGCTCGCCCTCCTTATTCCTGGTGAGCACCGCTTCGTGGACTTTGTTCGTCCAGTGGTTCTTCTTCTTCAGACTCTTTGACATCGCTGACAATTGACGACTCGCCTACCAGTGTGCGGCTGCTGGATGGCACCTCATCCCTGCCCCGGTGTGGCGTATCGCGAGTCCCGAGGCGCGCTCAGATCCTCCGCGGCTGGCCGCTGCTCGTAGTGTCCATGTTACATGCAGTGGAGTTGCGCTGAGAGCTGCAGCAGCAGTACGCAACTGTATGGAGGAGCACGCTGACTGTCGAGTGACCCGGATGTGATGTCTAGGAGGAGGCAGGAATGCTAGTGCAAGGCGAGCGTGCATTCCTCAAAACGGGCTTCACGTAAAAGTTAGCCTTGGACGAAAAGTGAAGGAAGGTGCGCAACGAGAGCTGACTCAAACGCAATGTTTATGGTGTTTTCGATTCCCAAGTTCGTGGAATCGATTGAATCGAATCCAAGATTTGATTCAAGACAAATATATTGATTTATGAGGAAACCGTGCAAAGTGTAATTTGATCCTACGTGTGACTCTTTTTTCAACAAAATGTCATGTTGTTCAGTTGCAAGATTTTTGATTTCCAAGTTTGTCGGTTCCAAGATCTGATTCGAGACAGATATCTGGATTCATAAGAAAAAAAAATGCATGTTGATCTTTTATGTGTTTTTATAAATTAATTATTTTTGGTAGTATGACTGGCTAGAACCTCACATTTTTTATAAAAACATAAAATGAAGTTTATGCTATGTTTTTTAAGAAAATCTGACTCACATGTAAGTATAAATTAAACAATTATGTTTGCAGTGTCTATAAAAACTACATTATTTGCGGTTTTAACGAAATCTTTAGGCTATAAATTAAGTATAATTACATTTTAAAAAATAAAATTAAGTATTTTTAACAAAATCTGTTGAGTGACTCACTCATCTGTAATACTCCTAAAGACTCTCACTGGTTGCCATCTACTGAATACTGACAGAACGAGTCACCGAATGAATCTCTGAACGAATCTTTTAAGTGAAAGGATTCAAAAGATTCGAGTTATCTGGATGAATAAAATACCCACTACTGGCAGTAAATTATCTTGATTACACATCATAGAAGAGCAGTAGTCTACTGCTCTTCTATGATGTGTAATCAAGATAATGAACACAGTTCTCCTTATGTCACACCTTTGAGGAATCGACTCTCAATTCGAATCTAATTCTTCCGATTAAAGAATCGGTTCTTTAAGGGATCGACGCATAACCCTAGTATTATCCAAAGCGCATTTAGAACGGTTTAGTGAAATTAGACTTATTTGAAACGTATAGCTTATACGAGAGAGTCTCAAAACCTAGTGGGATTTCTGTCTAAATGTTTTCTTGATACAAACGCCTTTCGCACAATTTCACAATTAGATCTTCTGACAAAATCAAAAACGACAGCGAAAACCTTTTGTTGTTATTATTTTTTAATACAATTACAGTTTTGCGAAGAAATTGCAAGGACGTTTCATTCAATATTAAGGGGACTGAGGGGATTTGCTTAAGATCATGTGAAGAAATGTACATAGGGAGTGATGAAATTATTCTAAACCCACAATGCAATGAATCTCATATTAAACTTCCAAATTCAACATAGTTTGTGGTTTATGCTAGTATGATGAATGATAATGGCTATTAAAAAATGATGAAAAATTGATAAAAAAAAAAATGAGATGGATGACCATTTATCATAATTAGATCATGCAGATTATATGCAGATTAAAGTGGGCAATGTGTTCAATTCAATATTGTCTGGATTAGGATTACACAGCGGTTCTATTTCCAACCATAAAAAGGTCTATATTTATTGCTATACTTATAGCAGTTTTATGGGCACATATTTTACAGCCAGGATACTGTAATAAACTGTAACATTTTCAATTTACATCATTAGTTGGAATCCATTAAATAACATTACTACCACACAAGGCAACTTGTTATTCAGCAATATATAAATGACCATAAATCAATCCTAAAAGCTATTGTGCCTTGGCACATGCAATATGCAAAAATAATTACACCCATTTGCCATCTACAAAGTACACAGAATGGATTAAAATTGCTAAAATAGTCAGGCTCATCTGTAATGTCTCAGGCCTTTTAAATGATCAGTCATTTCCTAAGAGAAGAGGTGTTATCTGTTATGTGGTTGATCAAACATAGAGCTGTTACAAAGCCCTGATGCTGTCTGATCAGCATAAAGTATGGATTCTTTTGATCAGGTTCTCCATCTCTTTCCTCATACCTTCCTCTTTATTAGCCATCCATTAGATCTCCCCGGGAGTCTGAGAGATTAGTCAAATCATATACATTTAAATCCCAATCTTACCCTAAAATAGAGCCGGCATGGGTCACATGGACATGTGGATGATCTAATGGAGTGAGTCAGTTGTGGTTAAGGATGGAGATCATGTGGTACTGTGTGGTTTTACACTTTGGAAGGTGTCACAAAATGTGAATCCAGATTTAGTGCAAAGAATTTAATATCATTTAAGCCAGCGTTTCAAACGGGAAGTCATCCATTATGTAAATAAAAGGTGAGAATTACTCATATGACACCTGCCTGCCAATGGGAAACATGTTTCTGCCTTGTCCTGTCATCGCCACAAGAGTGCAGTGTACTTCCATGCTTTCAACAACACTGTGAAAAGCAAGAGCTCTTATGGAGTATTCCTGTGGGGGAATATTGATTTATGGACATCTCACAAACTTCAAAAACCTCCATTTAAAGCAAAACACTCTGAAATATGGTTTTTGGGTGCATATGAATGTGAAGGTTGCCATTTAAAGAACATGCTACGGAATGGACTATTTGCTCAAAAAGTGAAAAGAAAAACTCTTGAGAATCTTATTTCAGGATGCTGTTATTTCCACAGCATTTTTATTAGCAAAATAGTCAATATTAGTCAACATTTGTTCCCATCCAATGAGAACCTACATTAAAGGGATGTGAATTTTAAAACCATCTTAATTGATCATGTTGCTATTAGAAAAGACTCCAACTGAGGGCTTCTATATGACATTACATTGTACAGGTTGTCAAATCATGTGTTGTGTAACAGGTATGTAGACCTAGTGCAAAAAGGAAAGTGTTATAGGAATTCTGAAGAGAAATTCTTTGGTCCCTTTTAATGGATTCAAAAGTGGTTCCCTTTGATCAATAAAAAAAATGCCTATTAATGTTGACCTTTTGCCAAGTTCTCCATTAAAACAGTTCATGATTTGCAGGTGCAGGGGAACCAATTCATCAGCAAATTTCAGGCTCACCACAGTTTTTCCATCATTCCAATCACAGGCAAATCTGACAACACACACTGGTAATGACAGGTAGTCAGAACTATTCCGACTTTGTAAGGAGGTTCAGACATGCTTGAATTTTTCCCCATTGAATTCACATATCAGGTGTTTGGTCTCAAATATCTAGTTTTCAAAGTCTAGACTACTATTGAACAGATGAAAGCCGTGCGGATAAATATCAACTGGCTCTTATTTAACTTAGCTGAAATGTGGGGAAAAAAAGCACTGCAATATTAACTGCAAGGAACATGACCTTAAAGACAGAAAGAGACAGAATGATGTTCCCAAAATCCCTAAAAAAGGACCTGTAAAGTCAGCATCTAAAAATGGTGGAAAAACTCCAGCAACAATTACAGTTGTACAAATATTTTACACAAAATGCTCTTTTTTTCCTAAACCGCACTAAAAAAAAAAAAATTCTAAAATGTTTGGAGAACATAAATATAAAGTTAAGTAACGCATTCAACATTCAGGTTCACGGTTGACCTTCCTCCTGCTCTGGTTCTCCCAAAGATTTCACGTCAGGGCACTCGCAGTCACACTGTGAAAGGGAACATTTAGTGGATAAATCAACTGTTTAACAATGAATTTATCAATGAATTAATTCAAAATGAAGCTAATGTGCTCCTGCTCACCAGTGAGATGGCTTGTTTTAGAAGAGCCCACAGTCCTTAAGGTTGTTTTTGATGATGACGTCAGTGACTGCGTCAAAGACGAACTGCACGTTCTTGGTGTCGGTGGCGCAGGTGAAGTGGGAGTAGATCTCCTTGGTGTCCTTCCTCTTATTCAGGTCCTCAAACTGACACTGAATATAAGCGGCCGCATCCTCATACGTGCTGGATCCTTGTAGAGAGATTCATATAATTAATATGGAGAAATACCAATCAGAATAAACTTGAGACAGACAGTATATTATATATTTCAATATTACAGGGGGGGGAAGAAAAAAAAAAAAAAAAAAAAAAAAAAAAATAGAATTATTA
>JAFVLL020010054.1:0-17478 GCA_021397915.2 Tor tambroides | reverse complement strand
AGCAAGAAGCAAGTCATTTGTAATTTTAACAAGTGCAGTTTCTGTACTATGGTGAGGCCTAAAACCTGACTGAAATTCTTCATAGAGATCATTTAAGTATTGTCTGGATTAGGATTACACAGCTGTTCTATTTCCAACCATAAAAAGGTCTATTTATTGCTAGACTTATTTATAGCAGTTTTATGGGCATATATTTTACAGCCAGGATATAAGAGCTACAATAAAAATTTACATCATTAGTTGGAATCCATTAAATAATATTACTACCACACAAGGCAACTTGTTATTCAGCAATATATAAATGCCCATAAATCGATCCTAAAAGCTATTGTGGCTTGGCACATGCAATATGAAAAAAAATAATTACACCCATTTGCCATCTACAAAGTACACAGAGTGGATTAAAGTTGCTAAAATAGTCATCTGTAATGTCACACAGGCCTTTTAAATGATCAGTCATTTCCTAAGAGAAGAGGCATCGTCTGTTATGTGGTTGATCAAACAGACAGAGCTGTTACAAAGCCCTGATGCTGTCTGATCAGGATATATTGGAGGTCCGGTGTAGTAAAGTATGGATTCTTTTGATCAGGTTCTCCATCTCTTTCCTCCCACTTTATTAGCCGTCCGTTTGATCTCCCAGGGAGTCTGAGAGATTAAATCACTTACATTTAAATCTCAATCTTACCCTAAAAATAAAGCCTGCATGGGCCACATGGACATGTGGATGATCTAATGCTGTAAGTCAGTCGTGGTGAAGGTTGGAGATCGGTACTGTGTGGTTTTACACTTTATTGGAGGGTGTGTCACAAAATGTGAATCCAGATTTAGTGCAAAGAATATAATTTAATACAATTTAAGCCAGCTTTTCAAACAGGAAGTCATCCGTTATATAAATTAGGAACAAGGTGAGAAATACTCGTGTGTACGTGTGTGTGTGTATAGATAGATATGTTCTTTATTGGCATCTGTGGTAACATGAAGAACCTTTAACATCCATGGAAACTTTCTATTCCAAAAAAGGTTCTTTACAGTGGAAAAGATTCCAAAAAAATGGTTCTTTTAAAAATAAAGAAATATTTATTACAGAAAATTATATATGCCATTAAATTTTAAATTATAAAATAAAACGTTTACACTATGTATTTACACTATATATATATATATATATATATGTGTGTGTGTGTGTGAAGAGTTCATTTGCAAAAACAGATAACTCCGTTTTTAACAATTTTCAAAAATCAAGTTTTTTCATTGTGCATTCCAATTAATCTCAAACTGCAATTGTTTTATGTTAAAAATAATTAAAAAATAAACATTATTGCTAGTAAGTTTTTGCAAATAAACTCTTCATATATAGAGAGTTTTTTAATATGCTTTTAATTTGAAAGTTTTTGTAATTTTGTTGCGTCGTTTTTCAGTATTTTTTTTGTATTGTGTTTGTGTCATTTTTTTAAAAATAAATCTATATAGTTTTATTCATTTTTATTTCAGGTTTAGATATGTTAGTACATCAAGTTAAATTAAATTATACATTAAGAAATGCTGCCTCGGCAATTCAATTAGAGGTTTTATTTTTATTTATTTTTTTACTTTTTTTTCCCCCTCAAAACACTATTTTGAAATTCAGTTAAATTGTTTTTTCCCCCAAAAACATTTCCAAGTAATTAACTTTTTATAGTTTTAGTTAACTAAAATAACCCTGTTTTATACAGATTTCTATCTGTAAATAAATCTTTGCAGCAATTTCCCATCAGTCCTAAAGTGTAACCTAAATTCAAATAATTTGCCTGCATGTTATACATGACACAACTGCCAATGAGAAACAAGTTTCTGCCTTGTCCTGTCATCACCACAAGAGTGCAGTGTGCTTCCATGCTTTTAACAACGCTGAGTGAAGCAAAAGCTCTTACAGCATATTCCTGTGGGGGTATATTGATTTATGAACATCTCATACACTTCAAAAGCCTCTATTTAAAGCAAAAACACTCTCAAATGTGGTTTTTGGGTGCATATGAGGGTGAAGGTTGCTATTTAAAGAAAATGTTATGGAATGGACTATTTGCACAAAAAGTGGAAAAAAAAGAAAAAAAAACTCTTGAAAATCTTATTTCAGGATGCCGTTATTTCAACAGCATTTTTATTAGCAAAATAGTGAATATTAGTCAACATTTGTTCCCATCCAATGAGAACCTACATTAAAGGGATGTGAATTTTAAAACCATTTTAATTGATCATGTTTATATCAGAAAAGACTCCTACTGAGGCCTTCTATATGACATTACATTGTACAGGTTGTCAAATCATGTGTTATGTAACATGGGTATGTGAACCTAGTGCAAAAAGGAAAGTTTTACAGGAATTCTGAAGAGAAATTCTTTGGTCCCTTTTAATAGATTCAAAAATGGTTCCCTTTGATCAAAAAAAAAAAAAAAAAAAAAAAAAAAAAAAAAAAAGGCAAAATGTTGACCTTTTGCCAGGTTCTCCATTAAAACAGTTCATGATTTGCAGGTGCAGAGGAACTCAGGCTCACCACAGTTTTTCCATCATTCCAATCACAGGCAAATCTGAAAACACGCACACTGGTAATGACAGCTGTGCTCAGCTTTTCAGAACTATTCTGACATGCTTGGATTTTTCCCCATTGAATTCACAGCTCCCACAGGTGTTTGGTCTCAAAAATATCTTGCTTTCATAGTCTAGACTACTATTGAACAGATGAAAGCTGTGTGGATAAATATCAGCTGGCTCTTATTTAACATAGCTGAAGTGGGGGGGGGGGGAGCACTGCAACATTAACTGCAAAGCACATGACCTTAAAGACAGAAAGCGACAGAATAATGTTCCCAAAAACCCATTGAATGAAAAATACCCTTAAAAAAGGACCTGTAAAGTCAACATCTAAAAACTGAAAAACTCCAGCAACAATTACAGTTGTACAAATATTTTACACAAAATGCACTTTTTTTTTCCCTCCCTAAAACGCGCTAAAAAACCTCTAAAATGTTTGGAGAACATAAATATAAAGTTAAGTAACGCATTCAACATTCAGGTTCATGGTTGACCTTCCTCCTGCTCTGGTTCTCCCAAAGATTTCCCATCAGGCCACTCGCAGTCACACTGTGAAAGGGAACATTTAGTGGATAAATAAACAGTTTTACCAAAATCATGTCGATGAATGAATTGAAAATGAATCTGTTGTGCTGCTGCTCACCAGCGAGATGGCTCGTTTTAGAAGAGCCCACAGTCCTTAAGGTTGTTTTTGATGATGACGTCAGTGACCGCGTCAAAGACGAACTGCACGTTCTTGGTGTCGGTGGCGCAGGTGAAGTGGGAGTAGATCTCTTTGGTGTCCTTCCTCTTATTCAGGTCCTCAAACTGACACTGAATGTAAGCGGCTGCGTCCTCATACGTGCTGGATCCTTGTAGAGAGATATGGAGAAATACACAAGTCATTAATATATAATATCATTTATATTGTTTCATAATATTACAGGGAAAAATACTATTATTACATTTTCTATAATATATTTTAATATTTCTATATTAAACTAATTCAAAATATTAATAATATCTCGATATTAAAATAATACGGATATATACATCTATAAATGTATACTATTTTAGGCATTTGAGTTATTTTAATATCATTGAGATAAAATATTATTTTATTTTTGTGTTTTCAATTTTAAGCTTAATTTTGTCTCGTCACTTTTAGTAGTATTTGGTTTGTCTATATAGTTTTTATTCATCTTTATTTCAGCTTAAACTTAGTTAAGTACATTAATTAAACTAAATTAAAATGAATTGTTGGCAACTAGCTGAAATTTATAAATAAATAAACTTTTTTTTTTTTTTTCTTCTATTAGGGCTGGAGATTTAACACGTCAATTAGATTAATTAATTACGGTGAAAAATAACACTTTAAAATGAATGCATTTGCCCAAATATGATGCAGGGCAAAAACTCACTGTGTGATGGAGCCCAGAGAACGTAGTTAGAATGTCCCTAAAATTCAAGATATGAGGCAAAAATGCCCCTGTTTGAGTTTGTCGTCTCATATTTACACAGTGGGGGACAGTAACGAAGTAAAACTGCTTCGTTACTGTACTTAAGTACATTTTTCAAGTATCTGTACTTTACTGGAGTAGTTTTATTTTGAGGAACTTTTACTTCACTACATTCCAAAGCATTAGATCGTACTTTTTAACTTTACTACATTTCATAAAACATATTGTTACTGCTTATAATATATGACGTGCTCCGAGAAGCAGAAGCAGTGTCTGATTCATGAACACACTGATTATTTTCAATGAACCTGTTAAATCGGTTCGCAAATCGCACCAAACTATTCATTCGCGAATTGGAATGATCCGATTGCAGCTGTTCTCGAGTCGACAACTCACTGATTCAATGATCTGTTCAGAGTGAGTCCCCAGTGAACTGAATTCACAAGTAAGAATCTTGTGAGCATGCGTGCAACTGATGCTGAGAAAAGTAAGTTACTAATGTCGAATTTAAGGATTAATTATTGTAACTGAAAATCATATTTAGGTCAAAACTGTTAGTTGTTTGTGAACTAAATCTGCTGAAAAGGGTGATCTGTTTAAGCCCACTGAAATGCTTGAATGTAGACAGATCAAAATCAGTGTCTCTATGTTTTAGGTCAAAAAACGAAACATTAAAATAACACAGATTAAATAACTTAATTCCCCGCTGCTGTAACGTTAGCAGTTTTATTAAAATGCTACGCATTTAGCCCTATGTAACGTCTGTTTTTATATTGTTCATCAACAGTATAAATTTTTATATTGTTTAGATCAACTAGCCGAGTAGACATATGAATGTTTATTCATAAACATACTGAAAATAAGTAAATATTGTTAGCTGATGCTAACTGTCTAACAAGCTCACTGGTGCTAAGTTGAGGAAATTTTTAGATATAAAGTCCAAATATGTTTATTCAGCCACCTAGATAGATTACATCTGAGGGAAAAATAAAGGATGTGATGTTCAGAACACGGCAAGTACAGTAATTATCAAAGTGGGAAGTGATGCCCTCTGGGGGCATTTGACCAGGGGTGTTTTTACACCACAGACAAGGTTTGAGAAGAAAAAAAAACAATGAAAATATAATTATATTTTCCTTAAAATGTTCTTCCTAACTTCAGGCCTTATTCAGGCTTTAAATCACTTTTTTCTGACTGGTGAAAATTAGATGGTCAAATGTGTTCGCAGTGTAAGCTTCAGAGTGAACATTACTACATCACTCTCATCAACAGTCCACATCAACAACAAAAATATATCTCGACTCCATTTAGTGGTTATTTTGAGAAAATTCCAGGTGTTTTGATTATAAAAATATGTGCTAATATAAAATTAAATTAAGTAGCCTATATAAAATTGCAAGTGAAGTTGAAGCGCGCTTCTGAAACGTCTCCTGTTTGATGTGCTCGCAGCGCGTGCTCTTCAATACACGCACAAAGGTGCCGGCGCACGCATACCCTGTATCATTTCATATCAAACCGCGAAAGAAACTACGAGAATGCAATGTCATGATCAGTTAAGTCATGGAGTTACCAAAAAGGCAATTAAAGCTGCCATAAAACTGTGCATGCATGTAATATGTTATATATAATTTACATTAAGAACATGTCTCTGAAATGGTTTTCAAAACTGTCCTGGAGCATCCTAGCACTGTCTCCCTCATCTAACACACTCGATTCAACTCGTCAGCTCATTAGAACAGACTGAAATGGGTCCGACCTGAAATGGGTCAGAAAAGGTAGAGTTGAGAGAAAATACGACGCGTGTCAGATCCGCGTCATGTTCGGTAGCAGCAGCTCTTAAAGAAACAGCAGCCAAAACAACCTAATAACCAGCTGCTGTGATGTCTGTTCATCAAGAACAAAAGAAAAAAGAGGAAATCAATAACTTATAGTTTTAAGGATTCATCTGTATTTGGTTTAGAATTTAGTGTTTGAAAACTTTATTCAATTTCTGTATATTTCTGCTGATGGGTTTATGTGAAGACTGTTGTAAGTTCACTTAAATTAGAAGTTATTTTTTTAAGTCTAATAAATGTTAAAATTGATGACTCTTAATTATAATGTAAAGTTGAATGGATATAGTCAATGGCAGTCAATTAGGGGGAAACAGTTTTATAGGAAAATCAGTATTAATTGGTATCAGTGATACTGGCCTTCAGTTATAAAAATATTCTATATAATACTAAAGTATTACAATACAAATTGTACTTAAAGTAAATAAATAAGGATCAGGAATTTTAAGATGTTCATACCAGTATACTCTGGGAAACAAATAGTAAGCGGGCTTCTTTTGATCTTGTCGTCAAACAGATCCTTCTTGTTGAGAAACAGGATGATGGAAGTATCCGTGAACCACTTGTTGTTGCAGATGCTGTCAAACAGCTTCATACTCTCATGCATTCGGTTCTAAAAGATGAGAAATAAAGCGCTGTTTGGGAGGAACTTTAAAAGGCAAAGTTTCTGTTTCGTGATACATGTGATGCTGACGCTGAAAGAGATCTTGTTTGAGCGCTCACCATTTCCTCATCTTCAGCCAGGACGAGGTCATAGTCGCTGAGAGACACGCAGAAGATGATGGCGGTCACTCCCTCAAAACAGTGGATCCATTTCTTCCTCTCGGATCTCTGGCCGCCCACATCAAACATTCTGAAAGTACAGGAGATGTGGGTGGTGAGACGCACTCTGGGAGAGTCACACTGAACGCAATGACATTTACAAGGAATTCTGGTAAATACTGGTTTAATCTATGTACGATTTTGATCAGACAAGCTTATCCAACAAAGGCTATGATAAAAACAGTGCATAAACAGATGACTCAACTGAAAGCGGGCACATGAATCATGCACACATCAAACAGTCACACTCTCAGGTATTGCGTGTCTCAAAAAAAAAATGGATTCAATGGTTTAACCGTGGATGGCAATACTCACTTGAAGTGAAGGTCCTTGAAAGTGAAGTGGGTCTCTACAATACCAGTTGTCTTCACCCTGGTCCTCAGGACATCTTGCTGAGTTGGGACATAGGAACTACTGGATATTCTGTCTAGGTCATTCAGGTAGCTAAAGAGGGAAATACACAGTTCAGCTGATTAGAAAGTTTTTCAAAATCTATTTAATGACTTTAAGGTGAAATTATTTCTACAGGTTGGGTTACAGGCATCCCTGAGTTTGAATCCCGGATCGAGGACCTTTCCCAATCCCACCCCCCTCTCTCTCTCCCACTCCGCTTCCTGTCAGATCTAAATTGTCCTCTCATAACAAAGGCAAAAAAAAAAAAAGGCATTTTTCATTGGTTATGTTCTGTGACTTTAAAAGAAATTAATTATCAGGTGAATTTAATTTAATACAGATGAACTAAGTTTCTGATCTAGCAGAACTTTTTTTTAGATTTTTAAAATTTAGTGGGTTTTTTTGTTGTTGTTTAAAAAAAAACATTTCTGCAAGGACGCATTAAATTAGATTAGATTTCTTTTCCAATTAAATGCTGCTCTTTTGAACTTTCTATTCACCCAAGAATCCTGAAAAAAATGTATCAGTTTCCACAAATTAAGCAGTAAAATTGGTCAACATTAATAAATAGAAATGTGTCTTGAGCAGCAAATCGGCATATTAGAATGATTTCTGAAGGATCATGTGGCACTGAAGACTGGAGAAATGATGCTGAAAATTCAGCTTTTCCATCACAGCAACAAATTACATTTTAAATATTAAAACAGAAAACAGATATTTTAAATTATAATATTTCAGATACTATCATAATCAGATAAATTTTTAATCGGACTGTCTATTTACACTAAGTGCAAATAGCCCGCCTTGTTGAAAGAGGCTATTTACACTAACTCCGCCCACCAAAGTGTGATTGGGCTAGACAACACTACAAAAGACGACTGTCAAACAAGATCTCCAGTGGTGTAGATGGTAAAGTGCGTGACACAGTCTTTTTGATGTGATCGATCCGAGTTCAAATCCGCCTTTTGCCGAACTATTTTTCTCCTCTTTTTAAATCTCATATAAATGTCAGGCATTTATTTTCATAAAAATGAAGGAAATAATCGAAAGGTCTAAAATAAAGTATCGGGTAGGGTTAAGTTAGGTGTAGGGAGGGCTTTGTGGCATTTATTAAATAATCTGAATTAAACTTATGATTTGCACTCAATACGTTATTGCATGTGTTTTATAATGTACTATAATACTGAGGTGCAGATAATTGTTAAAATAGCAGGATTTTCTGGCAATGTAAATATGATCTATAGCTATTTGCACTTAGCGTAAATAGCATTTCGCTAAGGAAATCCTGCTATTTTCACTTGGTGTAAATAGCATCTAATTACACTGGATAATGCACTGTACAATCTCATGAATAATTGTAACCACAGTTAATTATAACACTTCAACTCATTATTACTCTACGCATTATAATTATTTAAAGCAAGTTATAACGTATTACACAGTATATTATGAATAATTATAAGGAATTATACCCTTTAATAACCCTTTATAATGCATAAAGGCTTTAAGTAATGTGTTACCATGTAGACTTCTTTCAAAAACATTAAAATAAACTTACTGACCCCAAACTTTTCAAAAGCAGCATATATTCATTCTAAATTTGATTTCCTAGACACATCTCATTTTTATTATGCCATAAAATTATCTATTGTGAATACGTCTTATTCATCTTGGTTGTATGCAAAAGGTAAGGGTTCACAGCATGCTTGGACAACACAGGACAAATTTGCATTTTTGAAAAGTTTGCATAAAGCATATTTGAATCATGGACCATAATGGGTGGAATAAATTCAATAATAACTCAATGTAAACGCAATGTCCACACGCAGTACACGAACCATTGACGTGTTCAGCAGCCACAATGGAAATGGAGCTGGATTATGTGGAGAGCGCAAAAGTCATTATGTGGGAAAACGGGCTGTGCAGGGAAAAAAAAAAAAAAAAAAAAAAAAAGAGGCAAAAAAGCTAAAAGATACTCACTATGAAGCCGAGTCATTGAGCTGGTACTCTCTGGAGCGACTAAAGCAAGCTTGAACGCCACCATCCTTCCACAGGCGCTGGATGATTCCTGACAGCTCGCTCGTCATGTATCCCTCATCCGCAGAGCCGGCCAGGACAAACAGCTGCCTTGCGTCATCCTGCAAAACAGCCAATCGAATGCATCTTGATTTCCTTTGATACATTAGCATTACATAAATAAGTGACCTGTATTTAGCCCTACTTTACATTAAAACAACAGCACTTACAGCTCGCCCAGGATCCGCAAAGTCAATCTTCAGGCGGCCCATGGCCCTTATGATGGCGATGATGGACTGGATGGTGTTGCTGTAGACCACGGCTCTGTACTGTTTGCACTCTTCCTCTGAGTAGCCTGCTTCATGGATGATCCTGTGGGAGAAAAGACAATGGCATTAATTCAAGTCATAAAGCTAATAGTTCCTGGCAAGTATACTGCAAATATAGACTGTGCTGAGCCAAAAAAAAAAAAAAAGTCAAGATATCTCACTACATCTCCCCTGCTGCTTAATTCTAATGACTCTGAGGATATTTGAAATGCTCAAAAGTTATAAAAGCCTGACAAATGCAGGGAAGTCCCTTAATAAGTCATGTCCATAATCAAAGGATTATGTAATTCACATGTAATTTAAATAAACACTGCTATCGCTTACATCCTGCGTGAATTCTAAACATTACGAAACCAGGATGACATAATAGGGATTGAAACTTACTTCATCTGTTTGACAATTGTACTCTTTCCAGATTCACCAGCTCCTGCAAGAGAAAGAAAGTGTGTTAGCCAGATGGACACACACCCAAACATTCCAGATCCTTCCCTGCTCCATAAAAAGAGTATGAGGATCTGACTCTGAAGGATCAAGCATTCGTGGCTTCTGCCAGCTCAGCAAAAGTATTTGTTGGTATCAGATTGAGTGGGAGTTTCCTTTGATTTCACCACAAGTAATAACTGGGTGGGAGAAGACATTATCAACTTCAAACTTGAAATTATATCGTCATGTTGCATCCTTGCCACTCATATGATGACAAACAAGTGATACAAAAATAAAGGGAAGTGGGGGAAAACCTGATGTCATGAGAAATGGCCCAAACCAACAATCTACAAAACTGAGACTATTTAGCCTCATTAAGTGGCTAGTTCACTCCCCTGTATGTTAACAAGAGGAATAAAAGCAACCGGCTTTAACAGTCAGCAGTGATGTGAGGAAGTGTGTAGGTGTTAATCTTAATGGATTAATTAAACGTCACCTCACTGTAATGGGATTACAGACAGGCTTTTGTAAACAGATTAGCTATATGTTTAGATGAGTATGTCAGCGCAGGTTTGACTGCAGGCGACAGACAGCAAATATAAGAATCAAAATCTTTAGAAACAGTTACTTGAAATGGGGGGGATTTCAAACTGAGGTCCAATGACCCCCAGAGGGTCACAAAGCAGGAATGCAAAAAACTAAAGGGAAAAAAAAAATTGATTTAAGGCTGTCAAATGTGTTAAAGATAACACAGATAAGTGTTGGCAAAGCTGAATATCCAGCATCAATACACCAGTCTTCAGTGTCACATGATCCTTCAGAAATTATTTTAATATGCTGATTTTATGCAAGAAACTTTCTTATCAAAGTTTAAAACCATTGTGCTGCTTAATACTTTTTTTAATTTTGCAACATTTATAACATCCTTGATAAAAAAAAAAAAAAAAAAAAAATAATTTCTTTAAAAAAAAAGAAAAAAAAAAGACCCTAAAGAAACTAATATATATTAAAAACAAAAAAATTGGGGGTCCCTGGCATCAAAAAAAAAAGTTTGAAAACCCCTGAGTGTTTTCAATTAAAATTCTGCCATTTCAGAAAAATGTTAGCTGGTCTTTAATTTACCTACAGTCAGGAAAATCTCAATACTCCCATACAGTTCTCCGCCTTCCATGAGACTAGAGTTCATCCGTTCACCGAGCGAACGTTTCAATTAACCATCTCAGTTGTGGTTGAGGACATCCCTGAGGGAGGACGTCTCTTTCTCTCAGTCCCAAAGCACAAACACAGCAATTAGGCCACATCAGCATCTCTCTCACAGATTCAAACCCTACCGCGAGGAGACCAAACACAAGAGCACTGCATTTACCCCAGCCCAGAGACCCCCACAAAACTCCCACATGACTTGATGAAAGGCTTGTGGCACCTAATGTTCATCCACACTATTAATTGTCCTCCAACAAAAGCCATAATGCTTCCTGAAGTATCAAAGCATTCATAAAATAATCAATAGTTCAAGTTGTCAAAGAATTACAAAATTTCAAAGATTCAAAATGTCAAATTTCAAAGAATTTTGCAGGCAAAATGCAGTCATTTGAATTGGAAACCTCAATTTTAAAATTGGGAATTTTGCACAAATTTCCCCCCACAGATTTCAATTCGGTTCGAGTTTTTCATGCAAATTAGTGACCCTGACCAACAACTGTGTGCGCTGTACTTCACAAATGTCTATATTTTTAACAGTTGAGAATGGACTTTTTGCTGACTAAATTTCATAAATGTGACCACATATTACCAACAAGACTGCAGACACTGAAATTTCGCGAAATTTCAGAAAAATTCTGCCGCCAAAATATGTATCGTTCTCTGTCAAAATTGTGGCGATAAATGCATCTGTTTGTCAATGCGATGAATTTGCATGAAAACTTGTGCGCCGCGAAATGTTTCACCCTTATGCTAAATTTCAAATTGTACAGATCATATTTTAAAATTATGCCCACAAGATTTCCTGCTAAATTTCACAGAGCAATGGTAAATGTTACCACACCTTTATAGATCCTTTTGAGATGAAATCTTTCAAACTGAAGCTAGACAGTTGTTTAAGATGGTGGGCCAAACCCGTTGCTTGGGTTAGGGGTTGGTTCAAATCCTTAATCATAAGCACTGGCAATTATATCGATGCTCGCTTTATTCTAAGATGTATCAATCCAAGTTTCTGATGCCACCCACTGAACTTGACTCCCAAAGCACTGGTTTCACCTTTTGTTTGGTCTCCTGCGGCTGCGTTTATGGTGCTGTAATTTGAACTGGCTCTTTGGTTCCTGAGCAACCAACAACAACTGCCTGAGACACACGATCAACACGTTCTATACCGGCGTAAAGACATGCTCATCTTCACGGAATTACAACATTTTGATATGCACTTATGACACTCATTGGCTTTTGGGACACTAAATTCTTTGAATAACCACCCATGAAGGTACTTTCTCTTCACAGCAGTGGATTTATTCTTAGTAACAACCCTGGCAGTCACCATTTGTCCCCTCTATAGTCTAAACAGGAACTCCAGCCTGTTTTACAGCAGGCGTAGCGACATATGCTGTTGATCCTCAATGCCAAAAAGCAAACAAACCCAAGAAAGGCAGCACATGGAGGGGAATCCAGTTAACTAGATAATTAGATGCCAATTTCCTAAAGTTTGATGGCGTAAGAGCAGGTTTTAGGTCCTCTAACAATTTACAAAGAAAGTAAAGGAGGGACCAATGGGAAAATGGACAATAAATGGATAATTAAATTGCCAGATCCAAGCAAACAGTTGACCATGACTGTTTGCAAGGGAACTGGCACACCAAGCGCTTCGAAATGAATAAAACTGTGCTTCTCTTTAGGGAGTTTGTGACATTTCTGTAAAACAAATATTAAGTTTAAGATGCACACACCATCGAAAAGCAAACAAATGTTTCAGTCGCCACAAGCGAACAAACTGTTCGGCTTCATTACTAAATGTCCACGAAAAATGCTTGCACACAAATACTGGAAAAGTACAGAAGAAACATATGCAAAACAGGAATCGGAAACTGAGAAACAAGTGGCCTCTATGTAAATCACAATGAATTAACAAGTCGACTGCTTCAAGGTAACAAGAAAAAAACTGAACAACAGATATTGTTTATATAATCTGCAACTGCATTAAATTGTCTAAATGCAAATAAATAATAAGTAATTAAATAAATGAACAATATCTGCTGATTAATTTATATATATTTACTCTAGATTATTTAAGTGCTGTGTTGGAAAACCCACATCAATTAAAAATCAAATGAATCACACATTCAAGTTTAAGACTTTCCAGACTCATGATATTTGTAAAATCACCAGGACCACTTTTTAAGCCCATCTAGCATCATCCTCTCCAGTTTACTCCAAGCACCCAGCAGGACCCTACATATGCACAAGCTCATTTATCGTAATTGGATGAGGTTTAGGGTAATCTATCAGATCCATCTCAGTAAATCAGGCAGTTCGGATTAAATTAGATTAAACTAGTCTTTTGTTGGCTGGATTAGCAGAGAGCCGTTTGCGTCTAACTGGCCACTCGGAGAATATGCAAACCAGTACTTTGAAGAGGTCAAAGCCAAAATAAAAGACAGAAAACAGGCAAATTCCGTCTCTACTGTATAGAAACATAAACTAAACTATTAAAAGCAGCGTTAAATGACTCGAGTGATATAACGTAACTGAGTGGATTAGCTTCACATGCTAGCCGAGACACCAGCGCGGTAACTACGGAAAGAAAAGTTTCCAGCGTCCATAAATATACACTTGACTTCTTTATTCTCCAGTCCTGGCTTATTGGAATACTAAATACAGTGCTGAAGTGTCTTATATTTATTGTTAAGTGAACTTTAATGGGCTTATTCATTCACTAGCGGAGCGGCTAACTCACCCAGCAGCAGCAGTTTGACCTCTCGCGACGCTTTCTCTCCATCATCGCGCAGGTTTTTGTCAATCATTTTACTCCTCTCCTGGGCGCTCTTGTCGTCCGAGCTCAGGGTGCACCCCATTTTTATGGAGTTTCAAACGCTTTCAAACGATATAAGAAGTCAAAGAAGCTAAAAAAAAATGTGAGGAAGAAAGAAATATCATGCACAAGTGGTTTAAATGAGGGAGCCACCCCGACGTCTCACGCCCAACTCTCTCTCTCTCTCTCTCAGCGCAGTCTCTTCAAACTCGAGTTTTCCCAGCGCTGGAGTTCCTCAAGTTATAAAAAAATAAAAACGGAGTGTGTCAGTAATCAGTCGAGTGCCTCGACGGCCATGGTTGATTAAAAATAACGTGAAAATTGAGTCATTAACGCCCCGTCTCGCACTCCGCGTCTCCCACTGCTGTTAAAGTGTCGAACAGATCGTTGGCGTTTCCTGTTTCTTTTCATACATAAATCCCCCTCGTCGGCCGCGCGCCTGGAATGCACGCTCCCGCGCACACGCGTGCACGCGAGGGTGCGCGCATATTGATCCCAGGTTGCTCTGAACTCAGACTTTCAGTGTTCACTGTCCAAAAAATTCGGAGAAAAAAAAATAAAAACAATAATTTTCATGGCATTTCTGAAAAGCTTAATACGCTTTCAGAATACATAATATTTTCATAATATTTTATTTTGTATATTTGTAATTATTTGCATTTATTTACAGTACGTATAACAGTAGAAATATATTATTTAATGAAATTTAAATAAATGTTTTATTTTATTTGCACGATTTATATATTAATTATATATTTATTTTAATAAAAAGCATAATATTTTATTTATTTGTATTTTTGTCTTTATTAACATTATTTAGGCATTAACAGTTATATATTATTTAATTAATGACATTTCTGAAAAGCTTAATAAGCTTTCAGAATACATAATATTTTCTTAATATTTTATTTTTATATTGTAATTATTTACATCTATTTACATTACATATAAAAGTAGTTATTTATTATTTAATGAAATTTATGACATTTATGACCATTTATGACATAATGACATTTCTGAAAAGCTTAATGTGTTAAATTATTTAAATAATATACATTATTAAAATATTTAATAAAATACATTATATTTTATTTTATTTATTTGTTTTTTTATTATTTATATATAAATAATTATATATTATTTAATTAAATTTCTGATAAGCTTAATATGCTTTGAAATACTTAATATTACTAATATATTATTTATATTTTTTAATTTATTGACAGTACATTATATATTATTATATATTGTTTATTGTATACTTTTATGTTAATTATTATATATATTGCTTATTTATTGTTATATATTGTTTACATATTTTCCTTTCTTTTTCTGACTTGTTCCTTCATGCCAATCAAACTGTTTTAGCTGCACTTTAGATCTAATTTCAATTGAATTTAACAAATCAGGGATTTATCAATAAAATCTCCCTTTAATTAATATCCTCACAATAGTGTTTCAAAGAATTCTACTATATTGTTTCACAATATATATATATATATATATTTAGTGTCTGCATAGGTGGGTGAATATGAATAATTTATGGAGGAAATGGCTCCATTTGGGGAGATAAATGAGGCCACATCTGGTCGGTCGGTTCACAGGTCTAACCATATTCAAACAGATTTAGATTTAGAAGATTTTCTTATAGGTGGCACATAACCATACTAAAAAAAAAAAAAAAAAATCAAAAGATGAGCTCATACATAAGCTTTAGAAATATTACCATAGCCAGCCTTATTATTTTACATACTATTTAAATTTCAAATGTCATGAGCATGCAAACCAACGAGCAAAGTTTCCACACATATCCGTGACTACTGTATTTTCCTAAAGAACCACAATGGAAGGCAGGGAGCATTCAACCCATTTAAAATGAGAGTAATCATGGCAGCTGAACATTCATTACACTGATTTATAATGTCATTCATTGTTGTGACTGTAGAATACACATTGAATTACAGACTAGTTATTCATCTAAAAACATAAAGACTAATATAGCTGACATGGGTAAAATGACTTTTATATGAATGTATTAATAATATAATCAAAATACATGAATGTATTATTACTACAATCCTTTTAAATGATTTTTTAAAAATAAATTGAAAAAATAGGCCTAAATAAAGTGACATAATATTTTGCACTAGGATTGATGTGTATGCATTCTAGTTCAAAGTTTTTCCTCAAATCATAGTTTTGTTCAGTATTTTATTGTTAAAAACAAAAGAAGCTTGCATGAAAATGAAATAAAAAAAAAAAAAAACTAGGTATATTTGAATTAATAAAGAGACACAACACATATTTTGCACTGGAAATGGCAGGGTGCAGTAATCTCTTTATGATAAATGCTAAAGTGGTGAGATGAGACAATAGGGATAATTGTTGTTTCTGCAGCGTGGTGAGACTTGTTAAGCTTGGGGACTGATTGCTTGCTGTGCTGCTTAAATGTAGAGACACTGCTGAGACAGGACCTGAGGGGATAAGTGTGCGTATGTGAGTGTTTGTGATTGCATTGAAGGTGTGGTGGGTTTGCTTATCTTTGCAATCTATTTTATTTAAATGGATGATACGTTTATGCACTTCATGCAAGCTTCATGGTCGCTTTGTTAGGATTTTGCTGATTTACCTTTGTTCTCATTTCTCAAAAAGCTAACTTTGGAAAGAGCTTTTACAGTAATTGAGATTTATTTTACATGGCAGCCTAGACAGTGAGTATTCAGTGTTACCCTGCTCAGCAGTACCACCAAGCGGCTGATCACTGCAACAGCATGGCTTACTGATCAAACAGAAAGAAAAAAAAACACAGAAACAAATCATTCATAATCATTCAAACACACAATCACCTGAATACTTCTCTTCTATGATGAACATGTTATCAAGCCATGTTATATAGGTATATAAGGTAGCCTATAATACTAATAGAGGTAATAGATAATAATAGAGACAAAAAGCTTTGATAAATTTTACAGCTTTATTGGTTATTAGTTATTATTATTATTATTATATTTTTAAAGCAAAAAAAAATTTAAATTTAAAAAGAAACAGTAGTGCGGCATTTGTCAGTGTGGTATAACCAGCATGCAGTATTTCAGCAACAATGTCAGTAGGACAGTAGTTGTCTTCCTATGGTCTGGTGGCACTGGGGAATGCTCAGTATTAACAGGACCTGAGACTGGGTTTTGTCTCTTGGTACTTGTGATGAGATGTTTGACAGAACGTTCTGACAGCAAATGTTTCCACCGGGCAGCTGTAACCGCTCACAGCAGCCCGATCCCAAATGATTCTGTAGAAAACCACCAAAAGAGCAGTTCTGTGGAAAAAGGGATTTACTATGCCCTCCAGCCTATTACTGTTGTTAGATAAATAAATAAATAGATTTAGATAGATAGATAGATAGATAGATAGACAGACAGACAGACAGACAAAGAGATAGATAGATAGATAGATAGACAGACAGACAGACAGACAGACAGACAAAGAGATAGATAGATAGATAGATAGATAGACAGACAGATAGATAGATAGATAGAGAGAGCTAACAAATTATATGTGATAATCTGTTAGCTTAAGCACACAATGGGTCTACAGTCAAGAATGATGATTATTTCTTAATGACTATTTGTTTATTTATTAAC
>JAFVLL020010053.1:0-20134 GCA_021397915.2 Tor tambroides | reverse complement strand
GTCCTCACACCATCGGTGCTCGGGCCCTAATAATAAACGGAGCAATTCCAATAGGGTCCTCACACCATCGGTGCTCGGGCCCTAATAATAATAATCCTTAGAAAAACAATAGGGCCCTGCGCCTTACTGGCTTGGGCCCTAATAATCCTTAGGGGATCAATAGGGCCCTGCGCCTTTCTGGCTTGGGCCCTAATAATAATAATCCTTAGGGGATCAATAGGGCCCTGCGCCTTTCTGGCTTGGGCCCTAATAATCCTTAGGAAAACAAGAGGGCCCTGTGCCTTACTGGCTTGGGCCCTAATAATCCTTAGGGGATCAATAGGGCCCTGCGCCTTTCTGGCTTGGGCCCTAAATATAATCACTTTTCCATTATATACAAACTATTTTAATTATATGAACTATTTTAATTGCTGAAAAAGTAGTAGTAAAAGCTGTTTTGGGAGAAAGGGAAAAAAAGACGGGCTCGGGCCGAGAATTCTGATAAGCTGTCGGACAAGGCCGGGCCAGGGCCTATATTTGAGGCCCGTGCAGGGCTCTAGTCCATTTCATCCAACGGTGTTTTGTTCTCTGTTTTTTTCATCTGTGAGCATGCTCTTGATAGATGTATTCTACCGTTTTGTTGACTATCAACTTGACACATTCGTTCTGCTCTCACTGATCATTTGGTCCTCCCAAAAAAATTAAAATAAAAATCCTGCAGGCACCCCTGGTAGCTATTATCACAGGAGATTATCAGTGCTATTTTCTGAGCCACTCCATCTCAAAATATTTATTATTTTAATGTATTTTTATTTGATGTCTTTTTGTACAATGGCATACAGAAATTTTAATATAATTTGTATAAATTAGTATTTACCATTTGGAATAAAAAGCTATAGGCTACATAAGAAAGGTAAAAAGCACTTAACGGCTAATTAAACAATTGAGGATAAGTGAAAACAATAATAGAGAATGAATAGGAATAATAAAGCATGAATAAGTGTATAGAAAGTACTGGAAACCCTTACAGCAGACACAGACGTCACGTTCAGGCAGACAAACTGTAATGTGGCAGAGGCAGACGTCACGTTTGGCAGATGGAGACGTCACGTTCATTGAGACGAGTGCATGTTACAACGTCATATTAAAGAGCCCTTCCGAACTCCATAGTTTTTGTTTTAAAAATGATCCTCATCATACTGGCATTTCCACTGCGTTTCAAGCTGGCTTTCCACTATCTCTGAAAAACGACAAGCAACAGACCGGAAGAAGTCATTCATTTGCAATGGAGAGTAGTGCGGGAGCTGCGTAGAGTTCCAATCATATGCAGATGTCCATTCATACTACACGACCGAAAGCGTGTGTTACGTGACCATTCATGCACACTGTAGCATCATGCTACATATGACAATAAATAAGATTTATATTAAGCTTTTACTCAAAACTCACTTTAAACCACCATCGAGTGTTTGTAATGACTTCTGATTGCCGTCTAATGTGTGTTTTGGCCATGTAATGTTGCTGAAATATGTTATTGAAATATGTTCTAAGTCAGAACAGCAATCATGGAAGAGAAATCACAGGCAGACAGCACTGGAAGCTGCTAATGCTCATCAGTAAATGAGTGGAAAATGAATAGAAATGATGATTCTGTCTGAGCTATGCATTTTAAAACGAACATGCACTAGTGTAAATGTAGCCTAACAGATGTGTAAACTGAAGACTATTTGAGCTTTATTAAAACTATTTGCATTGATTTATTTATACGTTTTTTTTTTTGTTTGTTTTTTTAAATAATGTAATCTTGTTAAAATTGATTTCATAAAATTGGTATCGAAAAAAGTATTGTTCAGGAACCGGTTTCAAAGTCAAGGTATTGGTATCGGTATCAGTATCGATATCGAAAATTTTTGAACAATACCCAGCCCTAGCAGCAACAGATACGACCATGTTCTGAACCTCCAGCCTTTTACTATGTACAGATAAGTGCAAAGGTATTATGTATTATGTTTATGTTCTTTAATTCTAACATTATAACATGAATTGCAGTGAAAGTGTTATACAGTTGAATTTATTTATACTATAGTCCAGTGTTTCCCACAGACACTCTATTTCTGGCGTCATATATATGCAAATTCATTCTCTGCCAGCAGGAGACGCTGTTCGAGCGGTATAGATAGAGGTTTCACTGGTAACCGCTGTACACAAAACAGCTCTCTGCTCACAAACGCTGCTTTATCAAACATTACATGCAAGATGAAATGAAAATGACATCCAAAATTTTCTGAAGACAGTCGGTTTCCTTCAGAAATACAGTGATATAAAAACGCCTGCAGCAGGTTTCGATTTTGAAATGTGCAGTGCTCAACCAAGCATTCTTCCCACCCCCAACCATTCGAATTTCCGTAGGCGGGATTTATTTTAATGATATTCTAATGAGCCGTTCGTTGTAGTTCTTGAAAAGGGAAAAAAAATGAAATATCTCCTTTTGGAGTGGACTTTGAGATTTGTAACTTTGTAGATATTTTTATGCCCAAACATACACACTACACACTGATTAAAATTCAAAAAGTGGAAAAGCATAATAGGACCCCTTTAAAATCTATGACAGCATGTAAGTAATACTATAATAACACTGAATTTTATTTATAAATATATGTGGTTCAAATTTCATTTAAAAAACAGGTTTTTAGACCTGCATATAAACGTCATGTATAAACGTTTTATCAGATTAAGATTCATTTTATGTAATTTTGGTCACAATGTTCAAGTAAATTCTAAAGTACATGTAAAGGTAATGTGTATATCCTTCCAACTGATGACAACTCAACTGAAATGAAGTTGCAAACTGGGCAATATTTGGAAAATCAAGGTCAGACATTAAGACACTTGAGGATTATTACCCAACGCCCAAAACATTGTAGTCCTGTGAGTATCTAGGTACAGCTTGGTACAACACAGCAATAAAGTAGTTTGAGACCATGTAATAAGATGATGCTCACAGAATGAATTGAGAGCAAGAGCTTTGTACTTTATTCTCAAAGGTATTTCACCTTTGCATAATTAACCCATATTACAGTTTTTCTCAGTCGCTTTGGTGCATTTCTCAGATCAGAAATTAAATTTTCAAAACTACTTGTTCAACCTCCACATCATCTAGTCACTTGTGCACATCATAAAAGCAGTTTCTCATTATTTTCAACAAGTTGTGATTGCTTTGGTGCATTCATGCAACTGATTATGTACATTTGTCTGCGGTTTCCTACATTTTCAGTTGCTAATATCATGTTGCTCAAAATGTATTATATAGTTCTCTGTGCAATAGTCTTACCCCTCAAAACATCTAGTCATTAGTTCATCGTATAAGTCATTACATGCAAAATGGTTGATCTAGTTGTCATAAACTGTCAAGCATATTTTCTACACATTTCTATTAGACTTTTTGTAAATTTGCCATGAATTGTGCAAGTGAATCTTGACTTTCACTAATGAAGAGAATATAGATCAACCAATGACAAACCAGTTCTCTGAAATAGCTCAAAGGTACATCTCATCAACCTTCAATTGGAAAGCATATAGACAGAGGACAACACAAGAGTTACAAATTCTGACAGTGGATGAACATCCAGAAAACGATCAGGGTCAACAGCCGAAAGGAAGAAGAGGAGTAAGGATGCATGGTGGAAGGGTACAGAGGCAAAACAGAGGAAGAGGCAGAAGAGGCCAAGGACAGAGGTGCATATCAGATGAAATAAGGGCCACTATTGTGGACCAGGTTGTCAATCATGGCCTTACAATGGTTGAAGGGTGCGGCTAAATATTGGGAGATCGACCATATCCTCAATAATCCAAACATTTCGAAACAGTCTCTTTCAATCAATATCCCACATACAGTAATGTGTAAATTTGTACTTTTGAAAAGATATATGGCATACATAAGAAGCGCAGCCTTCTGCATTTCAGTATAGTACTGTAAACTGTTATCCAAACTGTTGCCATAGTTTACATCAGGTAATACTACGTGAGAACATCACAGCTGATCATTGCAGGGGATGGGTGCGGCATTCAAGGAGATTTTTTCCCCTGTGCATGGCAATGGAAAACATCAGATGTGATGTTGATGAAAATCTTTGGCCTGACCAACAAGAGTGACAGGATGTCCACCAAGAATAATTTTTTTCATGGATGTTATTTTGTAGTTATTTTGTATTTTTGTGTATTTGTGGTAACATAAGAAATATGAAATGTACAGTAATTGGACAAGCACAATTTCACTTTACATGTAATACATTCGAACAAAAATAAATGTACTGTATAATGTTCATATACTTTTTTTTCCTATGTACTATTGAATCTTCTCAACAAATATCAGATTTTTTTTTTTATAAAACCTTAATTTCCATGGTTGACTGTCATGGTGAAAAAACAACTAAACATTTTGACCAGTGTGGCTCACACGATGACAAAAATACTTTATATTTTGGTGGCCTTGGCCAAATTACTGACACGATAACTAGGTTTTGAAGCATGAATGAAATGTTTTGGGTGAGTAACTACATTTTGCAGATATGCAATAAAGTTCTGAGGTTCCAGCAAACAGTTGTGACATTTTCGAAAAATGTGCCAAAGCAATTGAGAAAAACTATAACATCTGGGACAAATAATATTAATGACATTTAAATTAGCTTGCTGGAATGATACCTTTCAGCAGAAAACTGAGACTTAACACAGGTCCCATTTTGGATTTAATTTTGCAAATTCAGTGACAAATTACCGCAGTAAAGAGTAAAGCCCTTGACAATGGCACCTCATGACATGCACACCACTGCACATGTAATCCCGTTAACCTGCTGCCATGGCTGTAATTGAGCCACCCCACATATCAACGAGCTTGTAGTGCTGTTCAATTTATTCCTGGTATCAGTCTACATGATTTTTCAATTACAACCTTTCCATCCTCTTCCTGCAGGATGTGGCAGTCTGATCATTCCATGGGGTCCGTGTTTGTGTTCTCCACTTCTGTTGAGCATGCCGCTGTGGTTGTCAGAGGAGTACGGGCGCAAGTTTTCTGCAGCTTCTTTCTAATCGAGCCACTGGGGTCGAAAAAGTCACAAGTCACGCACCTCTGCCAGACCGACATGAGGTGTGTATCTCACATACAGTAAAATAGTGAACAGAGGCTAAAAATGAGGACATACTGGAGAAAAACTTCAGGCTCCAAACTCTTGCTTTGGTTCAAAGATTTAGTTTCTTTTATAATCAATTTGTTCCTTTCAAGCCTCTGTTGGTCTACAAGAGTCCCTATAGATTCATATTTTAGGGATGAATCAACGAAACACAGGACTGTAATATAGAAAACAGTTGTCTTTGAAAATTGAGATATGCGTTCTTGGGGATGTGTTGTGACAGAGCAAACATGAGGCACAATCATACTATATTACCTCCACTGGACAGAACTTGTCTAGCTGGCACATTTTAAAGTGCAGGTGAATGTAGACACTACATTTTTCTGATTGCATCATGTATTTTTCCTGATAAAATAAAGTAAACAGTCCATTTCTGCACATTGATTGGTGGGTTGGAAGCATGAATCTGTGTTTTCAATTAAAGAAGCAGGCAAAGTGATTATATGGACTCCTATTTCCTAAAGGACTGCACATTTGAATCAATTTTCAGATGGGAACCAACAACATACTTATTTAGAGAACATAACACATGAAGCACTAATAAGCATTTCATTTTTTACTGTTTTTTATTATTATTATTATTATTATTATTATTATTTTGTTTTTTTGTTTGTTTGTTTTTGTTGGGGTATTTTTTGTTTTTTTAATTTACAATTTTTTTAACCCCTCTCTTGGACATTTACAGTTAGATTTCTTATTAATTACTTTATTATTGTAAGCTTGAAAGTTTGTTATTGTACTCTTTGTTCGGACAGGCAGCCAAAATGTAAGGCTTCGACAACTAGCCTGAATATCAATTAATCGATCGGTCAATCAATTTTAACACTTTTACAAATCTGATCTTAACCACGAAATTATAAACTATTACAATTATAAAATATTACATATATTTTATTCTAAAGGACACCTATTATTAAAAATTCACTTTTATATGTTATTTGAACATAAATGTGTTGGCAGTGTTCACACACAAACAACCTATATAATGATAAAAAAATCCACCCTCTCCTTTTTTTTAATTCCCCATAAATAAAAAATGTAAAATATGACGTCACATTTTACATGCCCTGCCCATGACTGTTGATGGACACTGTTGACTGTTGAGAGACCCTGCCCTTAGTGAGCAGCACACTATCCGCCATATTTATCTTCATGCTAGAGCATTTAAAGGGGTCATCGGATGCCCATTTTCCACAAGTTGATATTATTCTTTAGGGTCTTAATGAAAAGTCTATAACATACTTTGGTTAAAATTTGTTGCATGTTCTTTTAAATGCTAATGAGCTCTGCTCACCCCACCCCTCTCTTCCGAGCCGCTCTCTGAGAGACTCTTAATTTCAGCCGCATTCATTGTGAAACTTGCTAACTAGCACATTATTAGGAAAGGCGATTTGCAAAGATTCATAGAAAAAACCTTATACTCACTTCTTCTGGAGGTGATGCTGGATCACGAATGATTCGCACGAACATACACGCATTTAGGTAGATTGGCATTCCCTTCAAAAATAAATGTAATCCATTGCGTCTTCAGCAGCTCAAATGTCGGGAGTAAATGATGACTGCTATGTTCATTATTACATCCAACAACACTTCAGTTGCTTAGGAGACATTCTTGTCTATACCCGCTCCAGCATCGAAACAATGGTGGACTGCTGACAGCTCACTCAGGCGGGTCTGTGATAAAACCAAAGACTGACGCCACTGTCAATCAACAATCATGGGAGCCTGTGCAGATCTACGTCATTCTGCCAAGAATCTGTGAACGGCTTGATATGAGAAAGGGGTTTGGATTTATTGAGATTTAAAAAAAAAAAAAAAAAAAAACCTCTGGGTGGATTTTTATCATTATAGGGTGGTTGTGTACACACACTGCCAACACACATTTATGTTCAAACAACATGTAAAAGTGAATTTTGCATCCGATGACCCCTTTAAAAGCAGCATTCAAGTAAGAAATGTCTTATTACAGCTATAGAAGTTATTCAGTCCAGAGCAGTGAGTTCTGCTTTTATTTTATTCTTTGGGTCATATTGACAGCATTTCACATTATGTAATAGTCATTCGACAGGCTGATTAACCCTCCGGTAATTATTTTTCTAAGACCTTAAAGGCCTGAGCTAGCCATTCCGCTTATGGTACGGTTACCACACCTCTAGACATTGATCAGATGATATATTTAAAGGGATTCGTCCAGTTTTTGTACTTAAATCGCTATTGTGAGGAGGATTATTTCTTCCACATCTCATCCATCGCCTCCGTTGCTAATTCCAAAACGTCATTTCAGACCTAGTAACTGAGGCTTGAGCTGCTGATAACAGACAAATGCAGCTAATAACTAAGTTATGAGAGAGAGGGAGAGACGGAGAGATTGAGCGTGTGTGAATTAGCCTACCTCTCTGAGTCTGTCTCTCATCAGCGTCTCTACTACTGAAACCTTAAGTTCATTTTCCTCACGAACAGTGCCGTTGTTACCTCGCTTCGCTTGTGAGAAATGTCATGTACTTTTCAGTTGCTAAACTATTTACTGAAGTCGTTAGAGCAGTGCTAACAGCATTAGCGCGTATGTTTTCATGCGCGTAAACTGTGTGTGTCTGTAAGGGAGAGAAAGCAGGAGAAAGAGTGCTTTACATACATAATAAAACGTAATCTTGTGGCAAAACATGGAACTGATCTGTGGTTTTTATCCCATTGCTTACTATATTTATGTGTTTGGCCAGTGTCGTTGTGGGTTTTGGTTATTTTGTTGTTGTAAGACCTTTTGAAATAACCGAAATCATTTGGAGAAGTGATTTGTTCCTGTAATGCGGTCGAGAGCTGCCTGGAACTACGTTCGCCGTGCATTTCCCTGAAAATAATTGCACACCTCAGAACGTTCGTCAGCCAATCAGATTCAAGCATTCAACAGCCCCGTAATATAAGCTGCGCTTAGTACATAGATCAAATATAAACATGCAATTTCTTTCCCAGCTGTTTACTTTTCACAAACATAACCGTGTTTTTATAACTTGTGTGTGTTTTTAACAAACTTGTGTGTATTTGACAATTTAAGTGCAATAAGACAAAGAGAACATCGTTTACTACTCACATGCCATGTGACAGCTGCTTTCTGTGCACGTGCTTCGGATGTGTGCGCTTAGAAAACCTTATATCAGAAGTTTAAACTGATATTATGGAAGCAGATTGATCTCATTAATAATTCACGCAAAAGACACGATGCACACATGCGTATCCCACTAAGCAAAGTGGAAACCCAATTCACGTGCACGAAAAAAATATATATATTCACAAAAACTAATTCATGTGCACAAAATAATAATATATATTCATAAAATACGTTTCACAAATGCAAAACACAATTCACAGGTGTACAACTGTGTGTAACCCACCCAGGAGAAACCCTTTTGTTATGAAACCGATCAGAGAAAGAAGCCGGACTGCCCAACACGGTAACGGACCCCAGCCTGCCCCCGACCAACGAGTACGGATCAACCTTCGTCGCAGGACCCGAGTCGCCACATGGAATGTCCAGACACTCCTTCGCCCCGGAGCTGCCACCCTGCTGTCCCGAGAGCTCTGCCGCTATAACATCACCCTGGCAGGGCTCGGACAGGCCTTTATGGCGTGGCACTTGCCATCCCAAAGGCCCTCCGTAAGTCCCTCATCAGCTGGACACCCCTGAGCGACAGATTACTGTCGGCCCGCTTTCTCCACCAACACGGCAAGATGACAGTAATCGTTGCTTATGCTCCCACCGATGTCGCTGATGAGGATGCGAAGGATGCTTTCTTTGACCAACTCCATCAGGCTGTTGGCCAAGCCCCACCACATGACATCACCATCATCCTCACCGATGCCAATGCCACTCTGTCCAGCAGTGATCGGTCCACAGGCTTACCAGTCGGCACAACCTTTGCTGACAGGTCCACAAACGACAATGGTAACCGCCTTCTCCTTCTCTGCCACCACAACAACCTCTGTGTCGCTGATACCTGGTTTCCCCGGAAGCTCATCCATCACTGGACATGGTACAGCCCAGATGGCAGAACCAGGAAAGCGCTGGACCACATCCTCATCTCTCGACGCTGGAAGTCGTTTGTCACCATCTGCCGTGTGTACCGAGGAGCAGAGTTTGGCAATACAGACCATCGTCTGCTGGTGGCCCAGCTCAAGCTAAAGCTGCGAGCCAACCAGTACACCAAGACTCAGTCTCGCCTGGACTCCTCCCTACTCAGTGATCCAAACATTGCCACAGACTTCAGTTGCGCCATCCGCCGCACCTTCGATAACCTGGCTATTGATAAGGTGAATGACTGGCAGACCTTCAAGGAAAGTGTCATCCAGTCAGCCCACAATGTCTTCGGATGCTCTCGACCTTTCCCGAAAAAGCCTTGGATATCGGTGAGGACATTCGATATCATCGACCGACGGCGTGAGGCCCGGCTCCGAGGTGACCTGACGGAGTATCGGCGACTGAATCGCCAGCGCAATGTGGCTATAGCCGAGGATAGAGAGAAGTTCTGGCAAGCACAAGCTAAACATCTAGAGTCCGCGGCCAATAACAACAACATGAGTCGTGTCTTCAGTCTGCTGCGCCAAGCCCGTAATGGCCCACGCATTAAGACAGCCCTGGTGAAAGATTCTGATGGCAACCTTATAGCAACTGAAGCAAACTGCCTCGCACGCTGGAAAGAGCACTTCAGCCTCCTTCTGCAGCATGGTACCTCCTCGGCTAATTCCATCATATCATCAGCCGCCAACGCTGCAGCCAATAGTGTTGCCTGCAATACAGACCCTGTCACACCTGGAGAAGTCAGAGCCGCTCTGAAAAAACTTAACAACAGGACAGCCCCCGGCATTTGTGCAATAACCGCTGAGATGCTAAAATCAGGCGGTGAAAGCATCGTCGAGTGGCTTACCCTCATATTCAATGAGGCGTGGGAGACAGAGAGGCTTCCCAGCGACTGGACCAGAGGAGTCATTCTGCCCTTTTGGAAACGTAAGGGTGACAGGCTAGTCTGCGGCAACCACAGAGGCATTACCCTTCTTTCCATCCCCGGCAAGCTCTTTACCAGGATCTTGCTCATTCAGGTTTCAGCCATTAGAAGCAGCCGCCGGTCCCCAGCAGGCTGGCTTCATGTGCCTAACCGCTCTACAATAGATCAAATCTCTGCCGTTCGTTTGTTGATAGAGTAAGACTCATGAATTCTTGTAAAGATCACCATCTTTACATCGGGTTCATAGATCTGAAGGCTGCCTTTGACACCGCTTTGCCACGCTCACTGTGGAGTATTTACACGCCCTTGAGCACCACCCAAGATCGTTGCCCTGTTTAAGCTGCTTTATAGAACGCTCAGGAGCTGTGTCCGTATCAACGGCAGAGACTCAGACTGGTTTCCCCCATCTCCAGTGGTGTTCGTCAGGGCTGTGTGGCTGCTCCTGACCTCTTTAACTGCATCATTGACCATCTGATGTTCAGGGTTTGTGAGCGTGGAACCTGGAGTGTCCCTCGGCAGCTACCACCTGACTGACCTGGAGTATGCTGATGATACCATCCTGCTCAGCATGTCCTATGGCCAGCTAAGAGACGCTCTGGGCATATACAGTGAAGATGCTGAGAAGCTTGGCTTCCAGGTGAGCTGGACGAAAACCAAGTTCATATATGTCGGTGATGGACCGGATCCACCTCCTCTGCGGCTGGGCAATGACATTGTAGAGCCTGTCAAGAACTTTGTGTATCTGGGATCCGTGGTGACAGACAATGGGGACCTAAAACCAGAGATTATCCGCAGAAGAGCCCTGGCTGCATCAGCCCTGCAATCTCTCTGGAAACCACTTTGGCGGCACCAGACCATCTCACGCAAGACGAAGCTTCGGATTTACAACTTAGCAGTACTCTCCATCTTGCTTTATGGCTCGGAGACTTGGCCCTTAAATAAGACTTTGGCCGCAAGATTAGATGGCTTTGATAGCAGGGCTCTCAGAACCATCGAGAGCATCAGGTGGCCCCAGCGGGTTTCCAACCAAGTGTTTAGAGCCCGCACGTGCCAGCCTAGAGCATCCTGCCTGGCTGCACAACGCTGCACCTGCTGGTTTGGCCATGTCCTCCGTCTTCCTCCTGACCATCCGACGAGAGCCATTCTCCAGTTTGACCCGAGGGCCGCAGGCTGGAGACGACCACGAGGTAAACCCCGCACCCGATGGCTCGACGTCATTGCGGGCGACCTCCAACAACATGGAGTTGCTGTGGAGGATGCAGAGCAGCTGGCACAAGACCGGCAGCACTGGAAACAACTGGTTCATCTGGTCGGCTCAACGCACAGGGACGGGACCCCCCCCCACCCATCGCAGGAGCCCTAAATAAAATAAAAATAATAATACAACTGTGTACAAAAATTTTGAATGTTTAAAATTCACGAGTGTGTCATGGACTATGAACGTGTGAATCGCCTGGATGTGTGTGTATTTTTGAGACTTTCCCACAGTTAAATCCTCTCGCCAGGATGAATTCTCGTATCTTAGCCAGGGCCAATCAGATTTGAGCCTGTTGATCGACCAACCTGCCATGGCGCTTACCTGAATGATGCGTCATCAGCGCGAGACCACAGTTGAAGTCACGGTTCAACAGAGGTTTGTGCAGTTGATCGTTTGATTTCAGTTAACTAGCCTATTGGAGATGTATTGTTTTATTTTTGCATGTTTACTTAAAACTTGAAAGTAAAATCGGTTGTTTAGACACACTCGTTAACGTGACCATTGTAAGCCAGCGGCTGCTATGAAAACAGATAGTGATGGCAAAAATGCAGCTGTCTTGTGTTAGCCACAATGTCCTGTATATTGGTGAAAATGAAAGAATTCTGCTCATTGCCCTGTTTTTGTTAAGCAACGCTGGATGGCCAATGTCCAGCCTAGCACCCTGCCCTCATCACCATAGCTTTATAATGACGAATAAACCTCACGAGAACTCAGTGTATGAACAAGATGTTTGTACTTACCATTTATGCAACAGGATGCAGTGTTTAATTAAAATGAATGAGTGGCTGCACTGAATACAGGGCAGACACAGCAATGAAACAAGCACATGAAAATACATGTAGGCCTGCACAGTTTCAACAGCTATACGCAGTAACAAACTGTGCTCAAATTACAAGCGTAGCAATAACCCAGTCGACAGCTATAAGTGGTAACACACTGGTACAAAAGCACATATAAAAATGTGCATTGGCTTGCACAGCGTCAAAAGCTATACGCGGTAACAAACTGTTCTCAAATTGCAAGCACAGCAATGAACCTCTGTAAACAAGTAAGGCTAGAGAATCTGACTGATAAGCACATCCCTTAAATGGGCCAAAATCAGCCAGTCGTCCAGATAATTTAGAATGCGAATACTGCTCGCTCTGAGAGGGGAAAGTGCTGCACCTATGCACTTCGAGAATGTGCACAGAGCTGAAGCCAGCCCAAATGGGAGAATTGAATACTGGTTTACTGTGCCCTCGAATGAGAATCTCAGGAAGCGACTGTGGCGCGTCGCAATCTGAAAATGGAAGTATGGATCCTTCAGATCTAAGGATGCAAACCAGTCTCTGGGGCAGATTTGTGTCAGGATCTGCTTCAGGGTTGATGTGCCTCAGGTCCAGAATCAGATATCCCCCATCTCTCTTGGGCACCACAAAATAGCGGCTGTAAACCTCGCTCTCCAGCTTGCTTGTGGTATTCGCTTTATCACTCCTTTCGCGAG
This sequence comes from Tor tambroides, assembly GCA_021397915.2. Lineage (NCBI taxonomy): Eukaryota > Metazoa > Chordata > Actinopteri > Cypriniformes > Cyprinidae > Tor > Tor tambroides. The sequence goes on along the minus strand of JAFVLL020010053.1, from coordinate 7,234 downwards.
CAGGCTGTGAACCTCTTGTCTGAAAACAGGGGCATTTTGAGGTATAAGTGAAGTGACAAAACACTACTTTGGGATTCTGTAACCAGATAACCCCCACACAATACACGTGAGTCTCTGCACTAGAGCTCTCCACATGCTGCTATGTGCCTCTCTGCTGTCAGGTATGCATCTCTTAGGCTGCATTTACACTGCAGGTCTTGATGACCAATTCCGATTTTGTGATTATATCCGATTTTTTTTGGACGACGTTCTTACATTTCTTTTAAAAGTGACCCATATCCGATGTGTGCATTTTATACTGCACTTGGTGAAACAAGCCAAAAATAGCATATGACATCACAAATCAATTTGAATAGTACATTGAGTTTAATTTATTGACATGGAATTCATATAGAAATGTTTTTAATGCAATAGTTACAGCTATACATCAAAATAATTATATAACCTAGAACAAATACTTCAGGACAGTGATGATCTTAAGCATATCACATCGTCTGTGTTTTTTAGTAATTAAAACCAAATGCGTTCATCAGTGATTGTATATCAAAGGGACATGTTTGTGTGCATTTTATTTTGTGGTTTCAATGGAACGAACGGGACTGAAGCGCTCGTCTGTGCACAAGCCGTCGTCACTAACAACAGCAACACATTTCAGCATCAGATCGTCTTTTATTTAACACAAACGAACAAAATTAATACTCTGCTACTCAACTAGAGATGTTTCATTTGTTACAGGTATGTCTGTACCGCAAAATGTTTAAAAAAACTCGCTTTTCGATGACGTAGGAGTTGCATTTACAGGGGAAGATCCGATCTGACCAAATAGACGTATCCGATTCATATCTGATTTATTTCCACATATGAATGAGGCCTGAAACCAATCGGAGAATATCGGAATCCATGCGATTGTTTCCTGCTTACACGCTCGTGGGCAATATCTGATCTGTGCCACACGGGAGGAAAAAATCAGAATTGGGTCACTTGAACCATGCAGTGTAAATGCGGTCTTAGGTTCATCTTCGAGCAATTGATGTTATGTATTTACCTGAATTGGAACTGATTTAAATTCTGAATTGGCTTCTAATTGTATAATTATGTAATTGGCATGATACGTTTTTATCTGACTAATACATTTACGCATTTAGCAGACGCTTTTATCCAAAGCGACTTACAGTGCATTCAGTCTATACATTTTTTTATCAGTATGTGTGTTCCCTGGGAATTGAACCCACAACCTTTTGCGCTGCTAACGCAATGCTCTACCACTGAGCCACAGGAACAAGGAACTGTTATATTTGTTATATTTGAACTGTTATACACAGGAATTGTTATATTTGATTTATTCTGATCTCTTCTGAAATCATTATATCAAGTAGATTAAAGTGCAGTCTGGTGTTTCCATCATAGCGAAAAACTGCCATAAACCTAAAATGCCTTTTAATGTTTTAAATTCGGTTGTGAGCCCTGTGAATGCTGTCTGTTTTAATGCATCAACTGCAGTATGTGACAGTTTTTTACAGACAAAATTGTTGATATAAAACAAAACATTGTCTTTAAATTGTGATCTGTCTGTTCTCTTGTGTGTGTTTCATCCTTCAAGGAATTTCAGCCAGTTACTTTTAATTCACTGCAGGACACTATTAAGCAGCTGAAACCCACCACATGTCTGCATGACATTATTCTGACACATTATCTGCTGCAAGTCTTTGATGTTGTTGGGCCTAGCATTTTAGCTACAATAAATAAGTCTCTTCTCACAGGTGTTATTCCTAAATATCTAAAACATACAACTGTTAAACCTTTGCTTGAAACCAAATCTTGACCCAACCATCCTCTCCAATTATAGACCTATTTCAAATTTATCTTTTATTTCTAAAATTTTAGAGAAAGTTGTGTTAGAACAACTGCAGAGTTTTCTAGAGCTAAACAGTGTTTCCGAAGAATACCAATCTGGGTATAGAAAATATCACAGTACTGAATCAGCTTTACTAAAAGTTTTTAATGGTATTTTGCTGTCTGATGATTCAGGAGATTATGTGATACTCTTACTTTTAGACTTAAGTGCTGCCTTTGATACTGTGGACCACATAATTCTTATCTCACAACTTAACCAACGTGTGGGTATTGAAGGTTGTGCTTTTAACTGGTTTAAGTCTTATCTGAATGATAGAACTTTTTCTGTTTGTCTCGACGGGTTTTCTTTTTCTGTTTCTGTTTTGGACTATAGAGTTCCTCAGGTCTCCATTCTGACCCCTGTCTTGTTCTCATTGTATATGCTTCCTTTGGGTACTATTTTTTCTAAACATCGGGTGTCATTTCACTTTTATGCTGATGACACAAACATTTATTTGCCCCTAAAGAAAAATGGCAAAAAAGGCTTAAGCTCACTATCAGCATGCTTGACTTGTTTTTGGGCCTATACATGTGTGCCAGATGCTTTTGATGGCGACCTGGGAGATTTGGTTCCCCATGTAGAACCCTCTGTGAAAAACCTGGGTGTTATTTTTGATTCTGCCCTCAAATTTGATAGATAAATGCTGTAGTTAAATCTAGTTTTTTGCAATTAAGATTACTGTCTAAAGCTACACTGTAAAAACTGCTGTAGTTTCTACAGCAAAATTTTACAGAATATTGCTGTTTAAACATTTTACAAGTTGTAGCTGTAATTCGCAATGGGTCAAATAAGGTTTTACAGTTGTTTTACAGGTTTTTACAGTTGTTTTACAGGTTTTACAGTTGTTAACAGTATATTTCCATGTCAACTGTAATTCATATACAAGAAGCAGGTGTTGTTGCTGTAGCTCCTGCCTTTTTACACTAACTTACAGTAGTGTGGCATTATGGGATTGCGCACGCTTCATTCAAATCTGAAATCCAGCCGACTGGAGCAGCGCGAGAACGATTGAAGATTAGAGGCTTTATTCATAATTCCTGGTAAGTTCACTTAATTTTACTTAAGAAATATATAATTTTATATTTATTTAAGTTAATGTATAAGCGATATCATGTCACAATAGCCTGCTATCAAGACATTTAGACAGGCGGCCTTGGTATGTGCAGTAAGCTGGAAATTGCTATGTTAGCATGGAATTGCATAGTTAGGCTAAATGCTGTATTTTTCTCATTTTGGCAGTTTAATTTTCTTATTGAGAGCATTTAAAGTAGTGTTTACCCAACTTTTAATGTAATGCCCAGTGCGAATGATTGTCATAGTACAACCCGTTCTCATCAATCTGCGTATAAATAACACGACTTTACACTTTCCAATTGTGTGTAATGCATACGCCAAATTCCAATTTTGCGGGCATATGATACGCCAGTCCTTCCCATTAACTTTGGTGGAGAGCAGATGCGTACAAAAACCACGCATCATCTTCAGCGGCAATGATGTCACCAGCGAGGCTCAGTTCGTCCAGTTCACCTGATGCGCGTACACCTTCAAACAGGTAAGGGCAACAGTCTTTTTTGTAATGAGATCACGGGGTTAACAGTATTATTTTAATTATTTCAGTGTTTCTGCATCACGTTACATGGTGTCGTGTTAAAATGGCAGTGTATGCTTTCAAATTAGTTGTTAGTGGGTAGTGCTAATGTTAGTGGGCTGCTCAGTTAGCACAGCTGGTAGCTTACATTGGCCTAAGCTAACTTCTTCTGTACATTATAGACCTGTTGCTGTTTGAAATAAATAAATAAAACCGTTTTTAATCATGTTGTGACATGGGTCTTCAGATTTTAGACATGGCTGATGACAGCACTACAAATCAACCAACCCAGTATCTCATTATAAGCGTGATCATGTAAAAAGTCCACACATTTACCATATTTTTACCATAGTAACTGTTGCTCGACCATATCATCTGTAGTAGGTATTTGTAATTAAAGCACAATAACCACAACACTTTGGGTTTACCACAGTAACCGTACTTTTTATTGTGGTATTTGTAGTTAAAGCACAATAACCACAACAATAGGCAAGTTTACCACAGTAACCGTAGTTTTACTGTGGTATTTGTAGTTAAAGCACAATAACCACAACACCTACTATGGGTTTACCACAGTAACCATAGTTTTATTTGTAATTAAAGCACAATATCCACAACACTTACTATGGGTTCACCACAGTAAATGTAGTTTTACTGTGATATTTGTACACTGCATGAAAAGAGTCAAATCTGGTAATATCTGGCCATGGTAAACTGCTGTGTAATTTCAGGTTTGCCGGATGTATGTGGAAATTACCTGAGCCATGTGACACAGAACAGTAATTTTCCATAAATACCCATGTACTCCGGTATACATGGACATATACAGGAATCCGTGAAGTTTCATGGACACTGCTGGTAGTGAAGACTGATGGCTGTCAGACCTTTCATATGTTAATGACCAGCAGTGCTTACTGTGTTCCCAGGTGGAAGGAGGGAGTGAGCCAGGGAAGTTTCACAAAACAGCCTCAAAATAGTCTTAATATGACTGAACTCAAATATAGCTAGCCATATTATTTTTGACAGAGCCATTAGAGAACATATCTATGTATGTTTTATAATTTGAAGGCATTCTCTCTCCAGTTTCATTCTTTCCATATTATTTCACAGAAATTATGACCTGGTCCTTTACTCGTGTATCAGGAGAAATGGTTTCTCTAGTAGTATCTCTACCTATAGTGATTAATGCCCTCCAAAAAGTCAGTGTGTTATGAGATATGATGTGTATCTTTTCCTGGGCAACAGTGGAACTGTTCAATAGTTGTGTTTAGTCAAAACTTGCAAAGAGAATATATAATTATAATTATAAACTACATATAGACAAACAATACTTTCAAAAGATAAATACTGTTAAATATTTTATGTAAAAAGTGTGTCAAATAGCACTAGTCTCCAAAATAACAAACTCTTCATAAATGATCCCCTCCCACAACCACAAACACACACACAGACACACACACACACCCCACCCCACCCCCGGCTAAGACTTTTGTGTTTGACCTGATCTCAAGTAACACTTCTTGTGGACACCAACAGCTACAGACTGAAACATTTGTAAGCTTGCACAGTTTTGGGAAGAATCCACTTCAACAGCATGCAAAAACCAGGTAATATTAATTATTTATATTGTGTAAAACTAATATATTTAATGTCAAAACTATATTTATACTGTAATTTTTCTCAGATAATGTTTCCTCTTTTCTACAGTATCCTACACACAGAACTGGCTCAGCTCATCTTCAGAGATTATAAATGGTAACATATGTTCAGAAGGTTGTTGCAATGGTTTATTATACATTTTTGTATTGTTTCACCTATCCAATTAAATATTTTCCTTTCTTTTTCCTGTCTTTTACATATCCTGAAGAAATTATGATGAGGCTATGAGGAAGAAGTTTTCATAGTTTCACTCTGGAAAGGCCCAGCTGAAACACTCAATCACAGTTGTAGCAAAAAAGCCAAAGAGAGACAACAGTAAGTTTAGAAATTGACATGATGTAACTTCTAATAGGCTATTATCCTGTAGTGATTATTGTCAACATTACTGTTGTTTTGCAGTTCCTGGAGACAAGGTTAACCGAGACAAACACAGAAAGAGCATTGTGGAGGACAGAAATGGTGGAGCTCAATGTAAGATGAGGAAGATGTTGTTGATGTGGATGCACACAGGATCTAGAGTGAGGAATGGAGTCTGCTGGGACACTTCATTTCATGTGTTATTTACTGCATTTGTTTGAAATCTTTCATTCAAAGAAGATGTATGTTGTTTTCTGTTGAAATATTTTCTGTCTGTTTTTATGTTTTGGACACTATTTACTATTTCCCCCTAATAAAAGGTATGTTTGACTTGAAGCAGCGCTGCGCAGAATGATCACCGTGTGACATCAAAGTACCGCGAGAGCGATAAGAGAGCAGATGGATCCTTATGCTTTCGAATCGCTCTCGCGGTACTGTGATGTCATACACTGATCATTCTGCACAGCGCCGCTTCAAGTCGAACACACCTAAAGACAAACAATCAATCTGCCCACCTGGTCAGCAACCAATCACATCATTCACCTGTAAAGTTTTTGGGAGGGATGTATTCTAAATGTAACCAATAAAGTCACTTTTCTGCAAAGGTTTTGGGTGGGATAAATCACAAGTTTACCAATGAAATGACCTTAGAGGAAAGTCTGTGTGCTCAGTGGCCTAATAGCTGTCAAGTTTAGGGGTGGGATTAGTTTAAAATCAACCAATCCTGTTTAATATGAATGACAAAAAGGGGAGAGCACAGTGGGACAAAGGTGTGAACACCACCTTCATTTAGGGGATTACTTGCCATGGCAACAAATGGCTGTTGCACGGAAGAATACGTCAGTAACCTACATCCGAATCGGTACGTATCTGGAAGTATACGGACCCATAGTATTTCCGTGTTGGGTCAGTAATACTCCCAGATTTGTCCGAAATTCTGCAGTGTGTGCAGGAGTTTACTGGTCCGTATACAGCTCTTTTCATGGAGTGGTAGTTAAAGCACAATAACCACAACACTTACTATGGGTTTATCACAGTAACCATAGTTTTACTGTGGTATTTGTAGTTAAAGCACAGTTACACAACACTTACCATGGTTTTACCACAGTAACTTTGTTTTTAATCTATACTATTTGTAAAGCACAGTAACCACCACACTTGCCACGCCTTTAATACGTTTTTGTGAAGTAACTGAAATTCAATGTTTTTTTTTTCTGTCTTGCAGTTACGTCAATCACATACTCCAGCAGCTCTTTAAAGAAGCATCTCTCTCTCGCTCTCTTTCCTTTACTATTTTTCCGAACTGTAATCCATAATTCATTTACACATAGTTTTGCTCTTTCTCTTTCTATGGTTCATCATGACATATTTTTAAATCTCAGAATCAAATTCTGACCTCTCAAATTCTGAACCTGCCAATGCTGATCTTAAAGAAGCTGTCAATGACTACGTTTACATGTGCACGAATAATGCGATTATTTCCAATAATCAGAGTAAGGACTTAATCGCATTTTGATGTTTACATGTCAAGAGCAAAGGTCTTACTCCCGTTTACATGCAATTTCCATTATTCTTATTACTCGCTAAGAATTGTGGTTATTTTTTTTTACTGCCATTATTCACATACCCCACTGGACAGCACAGAAAGAGCAGGTGTGTTACTGGCCGCTGTTTTAATTTACTTACGTCTAATGCACAATAATTTTGTATGGCTGTATTCCACGCTTTTTCGGCGC
>JAFVLL020010051.1:0-13414 GCA_021397915.2 Tor tambroides | reverse complement strand
TGTGTGTGTGTGTGTGTGTGTGTGTGTGTGTGTGTGTGTGTGTCTGTGTCTGTGTCTGTGTGTGTGTGTGTGTGTGTGTGTGTGTGTGTGTGTGTTGGCTGTTGTACATATTGTACGAGTGGCACAAAAAGTCAATGTTCTGTCACGTTTGAAAATAACTTGCCACCTAAATAAAATCCTAAACCAAAGTGATAGCATTAACCAAAGCAAATGTGACATATTTTCTAAAGCTGCAGTGCCATTTTAACGTGCTTTTACAAGTTTTTGAACTCTTTTATCAAGACTCGCGTTTACGGGACTCAAACCTGAGTACTTTGCATTGCAAGTGCAGCTGTACCAGGTGCGCTATCAAGCAAGTTTACTGTTAGAAAAGCCATTCAAGTGGAGCTGGTTATGTGAAGTAAACGTCAAAATGTATTAGTTTATAAGTTAAGCACTATTTAAAAGTGTTATAATGTCATGACATCATGTTGTGCAAGGAAATGCACAAAAATAATGCTTTATTGATCGATAATCTGCACTGTAATCATAATTTGTGTAAAAAGGAATAAACGTTGTTGGTGTTTTACCTCCACTAGTGGTAATTTCAGATGTAAACTCAACAACAGTAAGCTGTATGTACTTTATAGGTACATTTTTGGAATTTCACTCATTTTTATTTTTATTTTATTTTATTTATTTATTTATTTTTTCTCAATGAGCTGATGTTGTTATGCAATTACTTTCAGTCAGTACCAGAAAATCTTGATTGAAATAGTTCAGTCTAATTAAAAAATAGGTAAAACTTAGTATAGGGAGAAATTGTCACTATTAACTGTTAACTAGTTGCTTATTAGCATGCCTATTATTAACATATTGGCTGTTTATTAGAGCACATATTCTGCATGACCATATTGTACATTCCTAATTATGCCTAATACCTAAATTTAACAACTACCTTACTAACTATTAATAAGCAGCAAATTTATTATTATAGTCAATAGTGAGAACTGGACCTTAAAATAAAGTGTGACCAAATAATTTAATTAAAATGTGCTATTTTACACAATATTTGCGTGTGCTAAGCATTAAGTTTTAAGCATCAAGGTTTACATTGTTAGCTTAGCGGCATGCTAATGTCATGCCTTAAAAGGCAGCTGCTTATGTAGACAGTAGAATGCAATTAGGTTTTGCAACAGTATGTGCAAATGTGAGTCTTTCTCTCACTGTAGGCATATCGTTTCTGATTTGTGGTACAGACTGTAGCTTCACCCCAGAGATGCTGTTATTCCAACCCTGTTAAAATTCAGCTCGTATTGCTTTTATACACTTGTGTGTTCATTTGATTCTTTTATAAGGCGAGATGGAAAGGCCATGGGAGGACACACAGTCAAAGAACGAGTGTGTGCAAGTTAGATCAAAAGAGCATATCCAAGCATGTGTATACTGTATATCCTCAGAAAGAGCCTGACATACTGCTGCTACATACATCTGAACACAGAACATAAAGAATATCTAATAGCAATATCCATCCATATCCATCCACTGCCTCAAAGAGTGCAGTAGGTGAAGGTGTCATATAAACAGAAAAAACAAACAAACAAAAAAAAAAACTTTGGCTTTCTTCATAAATGTATCCTTCAACCCGCAGCTACAACTTTTAATTTATTTATTCTGATTCTGACTTGGTAATTCCATGTTGCCATGGATACATTGACTGGTCAGTACGAAAAAGCGTTCAGTCAGGAGATCACCTCACTTTGGCATCAAAACTTTGCCTATGTATGCATATACTGTATGTATTGGCACCCATATTGAATAACCCATTTATAATTTTACTATTACTTATACTCTTAGAGTATTTATTAATATTTTGAATTAGCATTCATTTTTATATTTTATCTTTTCATTTCATTTTAGTTTAGGTTTTAGTTGTTTTATTATGTTCTTTTTTAGAATTTTTATTAGTTTTATTAGTTTAAATTCGAATTAGCTTAAATTTATTTTTATTTCAGTTTTATTGTTAGTGACTTGAGTATGTAAACTTATTTGTTCACATAGTCCAAGGCCAAATTTTAAAAATAAATAAATAAATAATAAATTATATATATATATATATATATATATATATATATATATATTTCTAAGCTTTAGTTTTTCATCTACTTTATTTTATTTCAGCTTTCAACTACTCATTTTTTTTGTTTTGTTAAATTTTATTTGTATATTTTTGTAAAATGTAATCTTTTGCATTTTTTAAATTTTGAAATGAATATAAATTTTTTATACTTCAAAATGTTGTGACGCTTAAATTTAATTTTAGTGTATAAAACTATTTATTTTAGTTTTAATTTTGATTTATTCCAACAAAATAGTATAGATTTTTTAATATTTAATGGCCAGAACATGAAATAATTTTTGGTTTATCAGAATCAACCAGAATAAGAGATAGATTAAAAGACTTTTTTTTTTTAATAAATCATATGATTTCAGTATTCATCTCATGTTAATGTATGTAATTTAAATTAAATTTCTCAGAAGGCACACTGTTGGTTACTATTTTAATTAGTAAATAAATTACAGAGTTTGCCTTTTAATGTAAGTTTCAGAGGTCATTGTAATTTGGAATGAATTTTGACTAATGACTATGTTTTAGCATTTTTTGGCAGTCATTCTTGGACAGGTATGAAGGCATTTAGAAATCAGCGTTGTAATAACACATTGAGTTGCTTGTTACCGTCTCTGATTGTACAGTACATCTTTCGGATCAGGCATCATTCAGTGCCTCTGACTGCTGTCATTTTCTAACCTATTCAGCTCTCTGACAGATTAAACAAAACCGCTGCTGTTCATAATGAAATGATTCTGCTTTTCTCTCTGTATTCTCTCATTAGCCTCGATCTCTGATATGTTTTAATAAACTTCACTGTCATTCACAAACCTGTCTGACTGATACATTCACGTCTGTGTATTGGTGTGTGTATGTGTGCCCCTGTGGACATGCTTGATGCAGCTGTGTGTGTGTGTGTGTGTGTGTGTGTGTGTGTGTGATGCATTTATTTGGTGGCAGCCTAATCAGATAGCAGTAATTGTGTTTACCCTGCTAAGGGAACATGTGCGCAGTAATTGGTGCCTTGATTAGATCCGCCGTGGCTGCGAGACTGCTATGCAATCTCCTATTAAAAACACTTCGCGTTCGAAATAGGATGAGCAGGCTGTGGCTGCACACTATTTGGTGTTCAATAACTCCGCCTGCCCAAGTCATAGTGACGTAATAGGCTTAAGTCAGGTGAGGTGTCATACTGAATTGAATGCACTGTATTCTATCTCTCATAGACTCGTTTTAATTCCTGTCACAAATTAAATATGGTGCAAGCCTGACTAAATCTATACAGAGCAGGTCGGATCGATACTACTGGTCCTAAATGTCACAAATTATGAGTAAAATGAAGAAAAGTCCTCAAGACATTGTACTGTTATTGGCTGCATGTAGCACATTCCACTCTGCACAGTGTGGTCAGATACACATGTAGCCTGTTACAAACTCAAGGCATACTTTAAAACAAGAAGTGTACTCATTTAATTAATTAGTTCAACCTGGTCTCATGACGAAAACGTCGTGTTTTCTATTTGAATTTATTTTAAAATGTAATTTATTCCTCTGATGCAAAGCTGAATTTTCAGCATCATTATTCCAGTCTTTAGTGTCACATGATCACTCAGAAATCATTCTAATATGCCTATTTGCTGCTCAAGAAACATTTTTTATTATTATCAGTTGAAAACAGTTGCGCTGCTTAATATTTATGTGGAAACTGCCACTTTTGATTAATTTAATGCACCCTTGCTGAATAAAAGTATTGATTTATTAAAAAAAAAAAAAAAAAACTCCAAACATTTGAACAGTAGTATATAAGCATTTACAAACATGCAATCTATTCTAATGCTAGTAGTACAGTTTGTTTCCACGCATTACTAAATTACATTTATGCATGTTATGCATCATATGTGTGGTGTCAAGGAGATTTGGAGGAAGTCTGTGCAGAATGTGAGGGATCTTTCCGCCTCACGGTATGGGTTCTGCTCCACTCTGTTTGTGAAACTAATTGCCTTGTAATTATGCTGAGATGTGAAGAATAAGTCTGCTCATGTTTATCTCTTCTCCTCTCTCTCGCTCTGCTTCTGAATCTTTCTCTCTCTCTCTCACTCTCTGGTTTGTCTTTCTCCTTCTGGGTTCTGAGGGACAGTTGATGTAGAAGGGTAAAGATATCGGCCCAGTGAGTGAGTGAGTGTGTGTGTGTGTGTGTGTGTGTGTGCGCACGTATGTGTGTGTGTGTGTGTGTGTGTGTGTGTGCGCGCGTATGTGTGTGTGTGTGTGTGTGTGTGTGTGTGTGTGAGACGCAGCAGCAGTTGGCTGTGAGTGTAATTAAATGTGAAGGTGGAAGAGAGAGGAGTGAATTGCAGATTCATTTATCTTCTGCCAGTCAGACAGATACGGCGAGTGCGTGTGAGAATGGCTGGCAGTTAGTCGTGCAGCGCTGGACTGGAATTTGAGTGATGGAGTTTGCTGATTGAACTTCAGAGGGGGGTAAGAGAGGAGGAGCAGCACGGGTACAGCGTCGTGTAGTAGTGTTGAAATCTCTCTCTCTCTCTCTCTCTCTCTCTCTCTCTCTCTCGTTCTCTCTCTCTCTCGTTTCTGCACATGTTGGACACAGTTGGCAGCAGATATTATCTTCATTCTCACTCCTCTGGATGACCATATGTTTGTGCCAATTCACAGCCAACAAGACCAGCATGAGTTAGTACTGGTTTGGTGCTAGTCTAGTTGACATTTTTGCTTGCTCTCCCAACATTTTCACTGGTCTCACCACAAAAGACTTTTTAGCAATGTAAACGTTTTCTATGTTTTTTTCTATAATTGTTATAATAAAGTGCTGCAGTGATAACATATTTTCTTTGGCCAACCCAAAGTTAGCATCATCCTGGTTCCCTTGACAAAAATCCAATAGGATTTTTCCACTGGCTTTTCGATTACTGCAGAAAATAAGCTGTGTGACCAGCAAAAGTTTATGATTCTTACATGTTTTGTTCATCATGATAATCATTACAAATTAACATAACTTTTATGTTTAGAGCCAGATTTACTAACAGCTTGCACCAGCACAAACTTTGTCTTTTGGCGTTAAAATAGTACTGTAGATTTACTAAAGACGTACAGCGAAGAATTAGCGCTGAAAAGGTGTGGACAGTTATTTTTGCATCTGATCTTATTGAATATGCTTTTGTTGGAGTTTTCCTTTCAGATGCAAAATTTATGGGAGGAGAGTATTAAAATGAATCACGCAACGTGATTTACTAACATTTGCGCTCGTCAAATTACTGGTATTTGCGGCATTATTTAATGCCCAAAAAAAGCATGTCTTAAAGCAGGTGGTAATTTGTGCTGCTCTTGGTAGATTGCGCTGGTCATTATAGAAATGATCTGGCTGCGTCTGTCTTCTTTAATGTGCGCATTGTCAGTAAATCACACACAGAATTTTTCCCTCTCATCGACGCTTTTATGGAATTGCGCTCTAACGCTAATTTGCCCTGTTTAGTAAATCTGGCCCTTAAGCTTCAAAAACAATTGCCAGAAGTAAAAAGCTAAGCGTAGGCTATAAACAAACTACACTGCAGTCGCATAACTTCAGCATTGCCACCATTAAGCTTTCCGACATCTATTTTAGACAAGTAAAAGTTAAAAAAATAAATAAATACATAAAAAATCTTACTGATGTATTTTGTCATAGAATAAAAAATGAAAGTATCTTGAGCTTGTGTATAGCATAGACATGCATTTAACCAAAAATCCGTTCAAAATCTTATTGAATTCAGGATGATGGAAACGGAAATGCTAGAGTGCTAAGCTGTTTCTAGGTTTTGGTCTACAAAACTGTTTCAGTAACATACATTTTCTTTACATTTATTAATTAAATAAATAAATAAGCAGCCAGCAATCCAGAAATGCAGTTTTTTTTTCATTGGGGAGTTTACTAGGAAATTTTCAGCTTGCCCACCCAGTAAAACCTGCTAAACACCAGCTTGTCAACTTAAATACTAGCTTGGGCAGACTGGAAGACCACTTTAAGCAGTTAAGACCAGCAAACCAGCTCAGGCTTGTTTAAAAAACAGAACACACTCGCAAAATAAAAAGTAATAATTGCAACAACAATAATAAAATGACACTCATGGGTGTCTCTTGTTGCTAATACCACACCAAACACAATTTTACAGTATTAGATCTTTTGTGGAAAATACCAGAATGAGTTTCCATGCTAGTCCATATTGATGCAGGTTTTGGGGTGGTCTGGCTAATGGACCAACACGTCATGAACCTTTAATAAAAACATTGTACCTTCTGTGCACTTCTCAGTGAGTCAAACCCAGCCTACTCACACCTCTGTGTTCTCTTGAGAGCTGTGTTTATGAGTGGACCTCAGGACACGCCACACTCCGGTCAGCATGTCAGATCACTGGTGTGATTCAGCGGCTCGCTGCACGGAGAGTGACGTTAGAGGACGTGAGAAGGCTAAAGGAGAGCGAGCAGGGGATAAATGCTCCTGACACACACATATTCACACCCACGGACACACAAACTTTCAAAGTTCTGCTCTGCTGACTCATAAGTAGTGGCCATTCTTCACCCCATCTGCTGCTATCTGTCCTTCTCAAGACAGGAAAGGTGGGCACTTCTTTCTCCTTGCTTTCCACCCACCTGTTTTCATCCTCTGTTTGCTCCTCTTATTTATTTTGCTTCTTTCGGACGGGATCTGGTGGTTGAGTGTGATTTTGGCGAGAAGGAGAACCTGGATCAGCATCTTTTTTGGCATTGATTCTTGCCAAGTTTGTCCTAACCAGACTGGACACAATGAAGCGTAAAACCATAAATCATATATTTTCCTTATTGATCTTCCAAGATTTTCTCCTCATGTTGCGCTTTTTTTTTTTTTTTTTTTTTGGGGTGACATTACACTGTACCCAACATTAAAGTTTAATAATAATAATAATAATAGTAATGTTTTATATTTGTATTATTTTATATTTTAATATAATTTTTTAGCAGCAAATCAGCGTATTAGACACTGAAGACTGAAGTAATTAAGCTGAAAATTCAGATTTGCCATCACTGCAATTAAATAAATGTTAAAACTTACTCAAATAGAAAACAGTTATTTTAAATTGCAATAAATTTTCACAATATAACTATTTGATTGTATTTGTAATCAAATAAATGTAGCTTAGGTGTGCATAAGTCTTCTTTCAAAAACATAAAATTAATCAAAACCCGACTTTTAAACAAACTTTTAAACAGTGTACATTTTTATTTTATTTTATTTTATTTTATTTTATTTCTTTACAAAAAGAACATTTGCATTATACTGCTATAATATGTAAGTTTTATTTATTTATTTATTATTTTTTATTTAGTTATTTCCAATTTAGTTAAAAACATGACCAGGCATAACACATTTATATACATAGCCACTACAAAATATAATGTAGATCCCCAAAAACCCCCAAATTCTCCAGGACATATGCTTATGCATAGAATAAGATAAATAATAAATAAATAAAATACAAGTCATTGTGCTGCTTCCACAAAACCTTGTGTACTGTATGTTAGCCAGCTAGATAACATTGTTTTGGTGACAACTAATCAGAATCTGCAACAATAAATCGGATAAATCACAGTGAACCAAAAGTTTACAATGCATACAAAGAGATATGTAAGATGTACAACAAATGTAACATCAGACATGTCTAACTGGCTGCAGTTCGTAATATCAAGGCAATATTTTGCATGCATTCACAGAGGACATAAAATTCATTGATGCTAGAAACTCTCTTGTATCAGTTAAACAATCTATCCCTCTTCTCTACAGTCCTGTCAATCAGCCCATAACCACTTGGTTATGGTAGCGCTGCTCTTTCTAATCGGCATCCCCAGAGACACCTCAACTTGTCTCTCTTTCATGGTTCCAGCCTGAAGCTGTAGCAGTGTCTCCTTGTTAGGCACCTCATATTGATTGCCTACACTTCCCACAAAGCAATTTGTTCAGTAGCATCTCTTAGGGCACTGTCTGTCTGTTCAGAATGTTATCTGAAGGCTGTTATCAGAGGAGGTCAGAGCTCCATTCAGTGTCATATGGAGACGTTGAATGTTAATTGAGGGGTCAGGAGTTAATTGGCTAGTGTAGGACTGTGCGTAGTCTGTGTCCGCCTGCAGATACAGTCAGAATAATGAAGTGTGCCTTCTGTAATACCTGAAAGAAACTAGCCATTAGCATTCCTATTCATCTCAAACGGTCTAAGAGACTAAAAAATAGTGGTGTTGAAACTGTAAAGCTGTCATCGTGCCACACACAACGACTGAGTAATTACGTATACTGTCAAGTGAATGGCTGCAATCTCCGTGTCCATTGTGAATAGGCATGCAGACAGACAGGACAAAGGTCAGGTCATGGCCTGTCTAATATCACAGGAAAACACACACAAATGCACACAAGGTCAAGACGGGTTATTCATGGTCTTGACAGATGCACGTATTGAACTTAAACCACAGCTGGTGTGCAAAATCATTACTGTGTTTTCAGAAAATGACCAAAGTCAGATTTAAATACGATATATTGGATTGAGGTATTGGAATAAATTCCAAAAATGTGAATTAATTTATACACTTTTATGTTTTTTGGTATGCAAAACTTCAAAATGGACACAAAGGTACCTTAAAATGCACTGTATGGTTACATGTCCTTTAAAGTTTGTTGTGTGACATTTTAATTTATTTAATTTATTGGTTGATATTGTGCATGCTGATTTCCTCTGTTCTTACATAAATGCGTATACTGTTTGTCAAGTGCTTAAAAATGTAATAACACGGTTAATCTTTAGGAAATCTCAAAATAAAAATTAATTTTTTATACTGTATATTTATACTATTATGTTGTAATGTTTAAATTCACTTGAAGCATTGAAAACAGTTTATTTTGTTTTTCATTTATTTATTTGTTTTTTTATTTATTTAAACAAAATAGTGTAGAATTTTAGTTTCAGACATTTTTCAATTATCAAACAAATTATTAAAAAAATAATTTTGCTGCTTCAACAAGACCTTTGTTAGCCAGCTAGATAAAACTCTTTTTATATTTTATTTTATTTTATTTTATTTTATTTTAATTTAATTTTATTTTATTTTGGCCAAATCATCAGAATCTACCAAAAAAAAAAAAAACATTATAAAAATTATGACAAAAGATCCAGCTAGATAAAACTCGTTTTATTAATTTTATTTTATTTTATTTTATTATTATTTTTTATTTTTGGCAAAATCATCAGAATATACCCAAAAAAACTGCATTTTTTTCATATTATGGCAGCATTTCACATTTAGTGATGGCTTATAATAATTCATGCTAGAAACTCAATTAAACAATCAGTTTTGACAAAATAGAATATAATTTATTTTCGATTATCAGGCATATCATAAAAATAGCTATTGGATTATCAATATCAGCCACAATTTGTTAGATGGAAAAGAGCAGATAGGACATTCTGCTTGGGGCCTTTACTAATAAATTGTGGAACAATTTCATGGGGACCATAAGTCCAGGGGAGCCTACCGTAGGCCATGATTATGCCTAACATTGTATGTCGTGTTCCACTGAAGAAAGTAAGTCACATGGGCTTTGAAAAACATGATACTGAGTAAATTTTTGGGTGAACTGTCCCTTTAACAGAAGTCTGTCAGTGCCTTAAGCTTACAGCAGATGTGTGTGCGTGTGTGTGACTCTTGGCAGAGGTTAATGTGCTAACACCCCGGCCATGTGGTTTGAGAGATGAGTTGGCGGTGAGTAGAAGCAGTATGACAGGGAAGACTATGACAATACACGGTGAGGACAGAAATGAAGCATTCACTTTGACCTAAGCATCTGCTCCATTCATTGGGAGAGACTGGCAGGTTGACAATAGAGTTCACTATGAAGGCAGTTGTGTAGAAACGACTTAAAAGTTCTGTTGAGAACCTTCTCACAACCTCAGAACGAACCATTTGATGGTGAAAACATGACATATCAATGACTGGCACATTTTGACACACATTTGGAGGATGTGTGTAATGACAAACTGACAGCATTTCTCTCAGGAACTTTTCCAGACGTTGCCTTGCAGAATAAAAGTGGGTTTTGGACACATTCGTAGTAGAGCTGTTGTCACTGTGGAATATAATATGAAAGTTTAATATGTTATCTTAGATGTTAGTCTGTTTATCTAGTGTTTTTGGCCTGTTTGCCACTTATTTTTGACAACGATTTCAGAGTGAGTACATTTTAAAATTCATTTTACCCTATGAGCGCCACAGCTTAATCTTTAAGCTAAGCTATAGTTCTGACTAGCATGTTTGTTCATATTACGAGGAACACGAACAAAACTGTTTCTCAAATTGAGCACCACAGTTTAATGTGCCTTGTGCTCACCGCAAGCTATAGCTTTTACTAGCCTGCATGTTCATTTAAGGAACATGAACAAAACATTTTTAATAAACATGAGCACCACAGCTAAATATGGCAGATTTGCTAACCGCTAAGCTATAGTTCTGACTAGCCTGTACATCTATATTTAAAGGAACAAAACTGAGTGATGATTAAAATGAATCAGTGAATGTTTATTTGAACCAGTTCATTCAAATTCAAACTACATTCAAAGCTGATTGAACTAAAATAAATAATTTTTCTAGTGCATTTTGAGAGGAAGAGCAAGGAAAGTGTTATTTATTGCCTCAGCTTGCTTGGTTGCACAATATAATGAGACTTAAAATCAATGATGTAACATTTTGTCATGCTACACCGCCAATCGCTAGAAAAAATAGCTTGTTACTGGAAAAGCTACTCTATTTTCAAAACAGCTTAGCTAGTGAAAAATGTAGGCTAGTTGTGTTAGCATCATTGCTAATGTTGCTAAGTTGCTTCCCAACGTTGTAATCATCCCTAACCATGGTATTTCTATCATATACCGTCATTTTACTATGGTACGGGAACAGTTTTTTGTGTTAGCAGTGTAGGAGCCTGTCTGACTCTTTCTGGTTTTTTAAAGGGGTCATGACATGGATTCTTTAATTATTTTAATATGTTCCTTGAGGTTTATGTATAATGCTAATATAAGTAAATTGCCCCCCAAAAAACAAAAAACAAATAAATATGTGTAAAGATGATAATTTTCAACCCTCATTCTGACCCTCTGTCTAAAACGACTTGTTTTTAAGGGGCAGGTCCTTTAAGGCTTCTCAGTGATCAGCCACTGATATGATTGGCTATTGTCATTGCATAGGAAACACTATCAACGCCCCCTCGCTATTGCATGTGGGTGTTTTGACAACATGATAAAAAAATGGTCATTTCAAGACAAAACATTATGAAATCATTTACTTACCATTTGTGATGCAGCTGCAGTCAGATCTAATATCACTTTATCTTTCAACAAATGTTTCTTTGTGAACTCTCCATAACACTGTGTCTCGTTTACAAAACAAAATGCTTAGATCAATCCTCTGACATGATCCAGATTGCAATTAAAAATAAACTATCCACTTGTTCCTTATGCTGGGATCCTTCTGATATCTGTACAAAGACGCAAACGAGCTGTTTAGACCAAACATATCAAAGCAAACATTCTTTCACTCCATTTGTCCTATTGACAACAGACAGAAGTGTGTGGACTGTGTCAGAAAGCAAACGTGCATCTCTATGCTGTATCCAGTGTAAACAAGATAGCAGCAGTGATTGTAATTTCTGTTTGCTTTTGATGCAACGCGACACTGGCGTTCGGCGTAATCAAGTGTCAACCGTTAAGCAAGTGAACGCCAATGGGCGGGGCCTATGGTGACAAGATGACTATTCATCAATTTCTTGCTCTGGAGGCAGTGCTTATGCAAATTTTTGTGCCCCAGGTAATGTCATCTTGCACCTCAGATCCAAAATGAGCTGTTTTTGGAGCTTGATCAAATAAATGTTTTATTTATAATGAGGAGGACGTCTTAAGCTATGAAACTTGCAGGATGTTTTAATGGTACAAAGACCTCTTATATGCCAAAAGATCAAGGGAAATTTGATTTCTCATGTCATGACCTCTTTAAAATCTGTTCCGATTTTAAAAGTTGTGGTGAATTCCAGCCATTTAGTACGTCTTGGCTCTGCCAAGTCAACAAATCTTTAACTTGAACAACTATTCGCTTTGGTTTTGTGCTTTAAACAACTCTACGTCCCACTTCAACTTTCCACAGCAACGAATTTCAGACCAGCGCATCGATTCGGCCCATCAGGTAACATTTAAGTTGCTGTGTTGTCAATAAAAGCTGGGAGCTCTTATTTTTGCAGGCTGAATGCACAGTGAACATCTATTTAGGCTTGGGACAAAAGGCCATTGACTTGTAGACAGCTCGTGCACTGTGGGAAAAGGTCAGCGAGTGGGTGCTAGTCATACCTAGTAAACCTGCATAACCTGCCATTGATTTTGCTGCACACTGAATGACAAGCAAATCAAAGGCCCCCTAAAGTGCGTTTCTGTGCTCACAGGTGCAGAACAGCTGTCAAATACCTGCTGTTGCTGTACAGAGGGGTAGACACCCCACTAAGTGAGTCACATGTGCGTTAGCTTTATCCGTGTTATTCTTTGTGGCATTGAGTTGTGTAGTCTGGCATGTCATTATGTGGGGAGAAGTAACTCTTCTTTGAAGGATTTGCTCACACAGACTTTCTGTCATCATCGTTTACTTTATTTTTTATGTGGAACACAAAAGAAGATATTTTAAAGAATATACGGAATACTCTTCCAGATGCACTCAACCACTTTTATTCACGGTTTGAAATCCAAAATGACACACCTGCACAAAAACTGTCCACACCTCCCAACGACCAGGCACTCTGTCTGATGTAAGGAAGACCCTATCTAGGATTAACCCACGCAAGGCTGCGGGTCCTGACAATATACCAGGCCGGGTACTGAGAGACTGTGCTGCACAGCTGACAGATGTCCTTACAGATATCGTCAACACCTCACTGAGCCAGGCAGTCATCCCCACATGTCTCAAATCCACAACAATCATACCGGTACCAAAGAAATCACATGTGACCTGTCTTAATGACTACCGTCCCATAGCACTGACTCCAATCGTGATGAAGTGCTTTGAGATCTCGGTTAGTCATGCACAACATCAAAACCAGCCTCCCCAACACACTCGATCTGCTACAGTTTGCATACCGTCCAAACCGCTCTACGGAAGATGCAATTTCCTCCACCCTCCATCTGGATCTTACCCACCTAGAAAATAAAAACTCCTATGTTAGAATGCTGTTCATTGACTTCAGCTCAGCATTCAACACAATAATCCCACAACAACTCATCA